>CM030362.1:274554679-274627179 GCA_017893485.1 Hemerocallis citrina
AAATATGTCCAAAAATTACCAGAAAAATCCAGAAAATTTGCAAATAATATCTAATAATAATTAATGAGTTTCCCCAAAATAATTTTTGACTTTGAACTTCCCAAAAAAATATTTGCACATGTAAAAAGTTAAATTTCAGAAAAATATTTATTAAATCACCAAAAACCATTTTAATTCATTTATTAATCTTAAAAGCATTATTTTTAAAAAAAAGGGGGGTATTACATCACTCCTTCCTTAGAATAGTTCTGTCCTCAGAACTACTAGTAATAGGGTCCAAACCAAAAAAATATGCAAAAGGAATTGAAATCTCATAAATGGGAATATAGTTTAAGAAATACAATCACAGAAGAGAATGTAATCTAACAAAAGTAATACAACTCAAATCACATAGTACAATCATACAAAAGAATACAATCATACAAAAAGCTCAGAAAAATCCTTCTGCATGCGATCCTCTGGCTCCCAAGTAGCCCCCTCGACTGCTGGTTCCTTCACAACACCTTGCTTCTCAAAAACTTTTTTCCTACGATCAAAAATCTCTACAGGCTGCTCCTTATAACTCAAGTTCACCTGTAGACCTTCAGGCACTTCTACCAACTGATGACTCTGATCTGGCACATACTTCCTTAACAACGACACATGGAACACATCATGCACCTGTGTCAACTCCTCCAGAAGCTCCAATCTATATGTCGTCTTACCAATCCGCCCGAAAATCCTGTATGGCCTAATATATCTTGGCGCGAACTTGCCTCCCTTACCAAACCTGATCACCCCTTTGGTCGGAGATACCTTGAGAAAGACTCCATCCCCAACCTCAAACTCCAAGTCTCTTCTTCAAGTGTCTGCATAACTCTTCTACCAACTCTGAGCCTCGACCAACCTCTTGCGAATCAACTCAATCTTCTCCGATGTTTCATGCACAATCTCGGACCAAACATCTTCCTCTCACCAACCTCATACCAATAAACAGATGTCCTGCACTTCCTCCCATACAGAGCTTCAAACGGAGCCATCCCGATACTCGCATGGTAACTGTTGTTATAAGCAAACTCCACCAATGCCAAGTACCTCTCCCAACTACCACCAAAATCCATAACACAAGCCCTCAGCATATCTTCCAATACTCGATTCACCCTTTTAGTCTGACCATCAGTCTACGGATGAAAAGCAATCCTGAAATCAGTTCTGGTACCCAACGTTGCTTGCAGACTCTTCCAAAACCTCGAAGTGAACCTTGCATCCCTGTCGGACACAATCGACATAGGAAGTCCATGAAGTCTCACAATCTCATCAATGTACAGCTCTGCCAATTTCTCTAGCGACCAAGTAATCTTCATAAACAGAAAGTGAGCTGACTTGGTCAAACGGTCCACAATAACCCAAAACGAGTCATTGCCCTTCGAACCCCTTGGCAAACCTGTAATGAAATCCATACTGATATTCTCCCACTTCTATTCTGGAATGGGAAAAGGCTGCAACAAACCTCCAGGTGTCTGATTTTCCGTTTTAATCTACTGACAAGTCAGACACCTCGCCACAAAATCTGCCACATCCCTCTTCATACCGGACCACGAAAAGTGTTGTTTGATGTCCTTGTACATCTTTGTGCCTCCAGGATGTACTGACAACAAAGTACTGTGTGCCTCTTGCAAGATACTCTCCCTCAAATCTGCATTCTCCGGAACACACAACCTCTCACCCATCCATAGAACTCCATCTTGGACACAGAACTTTGGCAACTTGCCATCGGAAACCTGCTGTAACATCTTCTAAATCTCTGTATCTGATTTCTGACCTTCCACAATCTACTCTCTCAAGGAAGGTTGCAGCCTCAACTGAGCCAAAAATGCTCCCAAACCCTGCAGTACCACCTCGATACCCACTTGATCAATCTCTGCTGCCAACTCACTGTGAGTCGTGATCAAGCTTGCCAAACTGCTCTTCCGGCTAAGCCCATCGGCCACCACATTCACCTTGCCCAGATGATACTTGATCTCAGGACGAATGTCTTCCAACACTTCCAACCACCTTCTCTGCCGAAGATTTAGATCCTTGCTGATAAATGTACTTCAGGCTCTTGTGGTCGGTATACATATTGACCTTCTCACCATATACATAATGCCTCCACTGCTTCAAGGCAAAGATAATAGCTGCTAAATCCCGATCATGCATCGGATAATTCTTCTCATGCGGACACAACTGCCTCGAACTATAGGCAATAACCTTGCCTTCTTGCATCAAGACACACTCCAAACCTCTGAGAGATGCATCACTGAAGATATCATAATTCTTCTCAGCTTGTGGCAAAGCTAAGATAGGCGCAGTCGTCAACCTTTCCTTTAGCTCAAGGAAACTCGCCTCACACTTATCAGTCCATATGAATGCCACATTCTCCCGAGTTAATCCTGTCAAAGGAACTTCAATCTGTGCATAGCCCTGAATGAATATCCTTTAGTACCCAACCAAACCCAAGAAACTCCTGACTTCCTTTGCTGACGTTGGCCTGGGCCAATCCATCACTGGTTAAGCCTTCTAAGGATCGGTGGCCACTCCCTCCTTAGAAAGGATATGACCATGAAAAGCTACCTCAGACTTCCAAAACTTACACTTCAACATCTTGGCATACAAGTTATGCTCCTGTAACTTCTGTAACACCTCTGTCAAGTGCATAGAATGCTCTTCCACCGACTTTAAATACACCAAAATATCATCAATGAAAACCACCACGAAGGAATCGATAAATGGCCGCAAGATCCGATTCATCATATCCATGAATACTGCCGGCACATTCGTCACTCTGAATGGCATTACCAAAAACTTATAGAGTCCATGACGAGTCCTGAAAGCTGTTTTATGCACATCTTCCTCCTTGACTCGAACCTGATGATACCTTGATCTCAAATCAATCTTTGAAAACACAGCTGCTCCCCGAAGCCTATCGAACAGATCATCAATCCGTGGAAGCGGATACTTGTTCTGAATAGTCACCCTATTCAACTCCCGATAGTCAATGCACATCTTCATTGAACCATTATTCTTCTTGACCAACAACACTGGTGCACCCCACGGTGAAGAACTCGGCCTGATCAAACCCTTACTCAGCAATTCCTCAATCTGCTTCTTAACTTCATCCTATTCTATAGGTGCCATCCTGTACGGAGCCTTAGAAATCGGAGCACTCCCCGGCTGAACATTAATGCAAAACTCCACATCTCGCTGCTGCGGTAATCCTGGTAAATCTTCCAAGAACACTATAGGAAAATCCCTGATGAATGGAATGCCACTGACTTCATCTGGAATCATCAACTTAGATACCACTGCAGCCACCTTCGGGTCCTTCATCTTCCCCTGAAAAGTCACTGCAGGACCACCTGGTGCCTTCACTAACACCTCTTTCTTCTTGCATTTAATTGTGGCATCATATATTGCCATCCAATCAATGCCCACAATCACATCCATACCCAGAACTTGTAGCTCAATAAGATCAATGCCAAATAATCTCCCACCAATCTCGATATCACAGCCCTCGTAATATCGATCAACAATCAACTCTTCACCTGAAGGCGTTGACACCGACAAAACTCTACCTGGAAACAACTCAGGTTCCACACTTAAGACTTTTGCAAAATTGGGCGACACAAATGTATGCGAAGAACCAGTATCAAATAAAACTTTTGCTTTTATTCCATTAACCAAAACAAATCCTGTTACATTAAGAATGATATTCAAATCTCCAATTTATTCTCAAACAAAGTTTTACTTAATACAATACATTGAATAAATAAAAATTCAAAATTCTTGCATACCCTGAATCACATCCTCTGAGTTACCCACATCCTCTTCAGTCAATGCGAACACTCGCCCTTGCCTCTAAAATTTGCCTCCTCCTGAACCTTCCTTCTTCAATTGTGGACAGAAAAGCTTAGTATGCCCCACTTGCCCACACTGAAAACAAGTTTGCTTCGCCAGTTTAGGACATGCTGACCTGAAGTGACTTGCCTCCTTACAGTAGTAACAAGTCACCTCTTGAGTTGCAGGTGCCCTCTGCTCTGGCCTACTGAACTTGCCCTGCTTCACTAGGAACTTCTTTCCACTCTGACTAGATACTGGCTTCTTGCTCTTGTTCCAGGTCTCTTGCTTCTTCTAGAACTGGTCCATATCATCTTCTGTCATACCTGCTCTCCTGACCAGCTTATCAAACCTCCTTATGCCCAATGGAATCATCCTCGACCTTAAATTCGACCTCAAGTCCTGTTCAAATTTTTTGGCCTTCTTCGCTTCATCAACAATCAGCTCTGGTGCATACCTTGACAGCTGAGCGAACTTAGTCTCATATTCACGCACTGTTATATTGCCTTGCTGCTGATTCAAGAACTCTGTTGCCTTCTTCACCTGAATATCCAGAGGAAAGAAACGATCCCTGAATTCATTCATAAAAGCTTCCCAAGTTAGTTGCTGATCTCCAAAAGTCCTTTTCACTGACTGCCACCAGACGCCAGCATCCTTCTCTAACTGCATAGTAATCAATTTCACCTTATTTACTACTGGGGTTTCCAAGACTTCATGAGCATCTCCATCTGTCTAATCCAATCATCGGCCTCAATTAGATCAGACTGCCCCTCAAACACAGACGGCTTCACCCGCTTGATGGACTCAACCTGCTTGATCGGATAAGCATTGACAAACATTGGTCTAACCCCCTGATTCTGATTCTGTGCCATATTAGCTACCATGAGGCATTCATGGTCTGATACACCCTGGCAATCTCAGTCTCAAGATCAACTCCAGCCCCATCGGAACTTCCAGCACCATCACCATTACCACCATTCCTAGTCCTGGGTCCTACCATTACTGAATACTGCAAAATGAGGGTAAAGTTAGAGCATCACAACACAATTCATATTCACATCAATACCTCATGGCAAAACCTCAACCATACCCCAAACCAAAACATCATGTTCTAACTCTATGTGATACTCACACTCTAATGTCTACACCTAGATACTCACGCTTTAGTTTCCATACCTAGGTTTTTTTTTATACCATGTCTATTATTACTATTGAAGTAAGTTCTGATACCAATCTCTGTCGCGCCCCAAATTTCCAATATGATATCTCAGAAATACATAGCACAACTCCAGCATCAACCTCAATTGTAATAGTAAATATAGCCAAAACACAGATAAAATTTTTTAATTTTTATTACATTAACTCTTTACAAAGCACAACGGAAAAACAAACACCTTAAATTACAAATTCTTTCTTTTACAATACAATCTTTTACAATTTACATAAGCTATAACAACAAGCATCCAAATCCCAGCTATAAGTACCTACCTGTAAAACATGAGGCTAGAGATAACCCTAACCCCCAAAACTACAGGGGTCAGCCATAACGGTGTGAGTGACATAAATATAAATGCAACATAAATAAAACCTAAGGCATGGAGTCATAAACAGCATGCATTAACAAAAAGAATAAATGAACAAGAATTAACAATAAATAAAACATGAAAACATCAAGTGAAGCTAGAATAAGTGTCGAGTGTAGAAAATCAAGAAACAACATGCATGAAAACAAGTCAAGAAAACACCAATGCTATATGCTGACTCTCTAATTCATACTTGTCAGATTCTATACATCCCACTCTACATAGGTCCGGTGCAAGCCCTTAAAGTTCTCCACTTTTCGGATTCTATGCATCCCACTCTACATAGGTCCGGTGCAAGCCCTTAATGTTCTCCACTACATAGGACAGTGACAGTCTACTATTGAGAATTGTTAATCGACGATCCTGCAAAAATCCAAAATTCATGAAAACTAACAGTCGACTGTCGACTTCAGTTCAAAGACAAAGCAGTTGACTGTTATTGCAAACAAAATCTGAAATTCAGTAACTGACCAGTCGACTGTCGACTTTAGTTCGGTCGACTGTCAACTATAGCAGGTTGCAGTTTGAAAATCTGTGCGTATTTTAAATTGATACGACGATAAAACTTTGAAAAACCAAAATTAAACTTCCTGAGATGATTAAATATAACTTGTATAACATATAGGAGTTTATAAAACAAATCAAAACATATCAAGATCCCAAAAGAGTAAATCTTTCACAAAATCCTTCAAAATCAACTATATATATATATATATTCAAATACGGATTTAAGCATCAGTTTTGGTATTAGAATTCACCAAATAAGAGCAGTATATAATTCAATTTAACTCAGTATCGAAACAAATCAAATCTCAATCGAAAACTTCATAAAAATAACAAAACCCTATTTTGGCCTGCACACAAACAGACCCGGAGCACACCTCCTTTTTACTACTCAAAACTTGATCTTTTGACCCAACAAATCCTCTTATAACTTGTTATACACATACCCAATCACTTACATCAGTTAATCCACGAATATATGTAACTATAACATGCAAACAATCAAGTTTTATCCATCGAAAAATCAAGAACCAAACAACATATGCATACACACAGTAAAGTTCATTCTTAATCAATTTTTGTTTACTTTCATGCAACAATGTCATACAACTCAATATATTAGTTCAAATCAGCAACAATATGATTGAAAACATCCTACCCATGATTTCTATTAGGTTCTTAGCAATTCTCAAGTCATCAATTAGGGTTTTTAATCATCAATAGTATAATTTCATGAAAAGATTCAATTTTTAATTAATCTACTCATCAAAATTCATCATATCTTCATACCATCATCTAACATGCTTCCTAATAGATAAATCGTCACATACAACATGCTTAGAATAATAAGAAAACAAACATATGTCACTCACCTTATTGAAGAATCAACCGAAGATAATAAAGAAAAAAGAAAAATCCCTCTTTCGCAAGAAAACCAAGATTCCCGCTTTGAAACTCCAAGAAAATAATAATAAGAAATCCTTTTGTGTTGTGCAGCAAAGAGACGGCTGCACCTCACCCTATATAGGCCGGGATTTGGGTATCTAGGATTTTGAATAGATTTGTAAAATACCTCTTTTAAATATATCTTTACATATATAGATCCTTAAACTTGGAAAATAAATAAAACCATCTTAATTGAGATTTTAAAAACAAACACAACTACCCTACTATCAGCCGGCATTGTTTTGAAAACCCAGAAAAACGAAATTGCACTTTTGCCCTTCTAAGTGGCAATTTTGCAAAAAGACCATTCTTTGTCAAAATTTACAAAATAAACCAAATTTATTAAAAAAAAGTAAAATCTTTACCTCTGAGTTGACTAGGCATCATGCCATGCCCAAAAATCTGAAAATCTGGAGTTTTCATTCCAAGTGGTAATTTTGCACAAAAGTCCCTCTTTTTTGTAATATTTGCAAATAGGTCCAATAATTATCAGAAAAATCCAGAAAAATCACAAACAATATCTAATAATAGTTAATGAGTTTTTCCAAAATAATTTTTGACTTTGAACTTCCCAAAAAAATATTTGCACGTGTTTTGCACGTGTAAAAAGGTAAATTTCAGTAAAAATATTTATTAAATCACCAAAAATCATTTTAATTCATTTATTAATCTTAAAAGAATTATTTTTAAAAAAATCAGGGGTATTATAGCAAAACAGATTCTAGAAAGTTTCGTAGATGCAGACTTGGCAGGAGATCTTGATGCTAGAAACTCCACTTCTGGTTACTTATTCACATTTTCGGGGGGGGGGGGGGGAGTTGTTTCATGGCAGTCCAAGTTACAGAAGTGTGTTACCTTATCCACCATAAAAACTGAATATATTTCTACAAATGAAGCCGGCAAGAAAATGGTATGGCTGTAGAGGTTTATTCAGGATTTAGGTATGAGACAAGACCGTTATGTGGTGCATTGTGATAGTTAGAGCGCCATTCATCTGAGTAAGCATTAAGTATATCACTCTCGCACTAAGCACATTGATCTCCGTTATCTTTGGATCTGAGATGTAGTGTCAAAAAAGTTTTTTCAGTTGAGAAAGATCCACACCAACAAGAACACTTTTGATATGTTGACCAAAGTCGTTCTGTCGCAGAAGCTGGAGTATTGCAGCAAGTCCACTGGGATGAACTTCAAGTAGAATTCGCTCATCATACTGACCTGATTGGCCTGGAGGGGGATATTGTGAAATAACCATGCCCAACATCAAGTAATCCATATATAATATTTTGGGCTTCCATAAGTATTGGGCTTTGCTAGAACATGCTATTTCTAGATTCATCATCAAGTGCATAAACTTAAATCAATGTAGAAGGTTCATGAAGGAAGTATGAAGATTCATGAATAAGCATTAATAAATGTATCTAGAGGTATCCTCCTTGACCTATATAAGGAGAGGTCATTTGCTCATTCCTACAACACATTGTGAGAGAATCATCTTCATCCAATTAGAGAGAAAAGAGTGTCTACTCCAAGTTGAGAGTGTTGAGTGTTATAGTAGCAAAACAATTGTGAGAGAGAGAGTGTTTCCTTCAAGTGGTGTTCTTGAAGTTGGATCTCTTTCTACCCATTACTTTCATAGTGGATGTTTTTATTGCCCTGTGGACATAAGCACCTTGCCGAACCACGTTATATTTGGTGTTCTCTATCCCTTGCTCTTTTATTTCCTTTCATATTTTGAATTTGTGATTTGAGTTGGTATTTTCATTCTACTATTATCGATCCTATTTTTTTCCCAACAAATCCCTTACACTCTTGTGAACTAGAACATTGCTAAGAAATTCCACGACAGTAATAACTCAAGCATTCGGCTTTCGAATTTTAAGATTGCGAATGCTAGCTCTTTTAAGGGCAGTGTGTTGGGATTGGGGCGTCAACAAATACTCTCTGGTAGCAGTGGAACTAATAGAGCAATGAGGAAGACGAAGTAGACGAGCCAAATAAATTGAGCAAGCAAGTAGATCCACCAAACTAAAACAAACACAACAACGATGACTTATCCCAGTTAGCTTTTGCTTAATCCGGGGGGAAATATATGGAGATCTGATATTCAACTAGAAGAGATTACAAGGAGTTACTGATTCACTTGACACAAGAAATTAAACTCACCCACCAAAAACTATCTCTCTCTCGATCCTCTCTTTGCAATGGAGAAAAGAATCTATGAAGTACTCCCTCTCATATTGGAGGAGTTTACAATATATATAGAAGAATAGAGAGAAATCCTAGGTCTAATCTTGATCCTCAGTCTTCTAATACAACCTGAAAAAGAAGTAACTGAATAAAAGCCGCACGATCTAACTTGGAGTTGAAGATTGGGCTGAACCGACGTAACAAATCAAAGCCCAAAAAACGAACAGCGCCGCAAGCGATCGACCGTCCACCAAGACCGGCCGACCGTACCACTCTCTGACTTTCCAGTACAACGAGCGGTCGAGGGTGCGGTCGGGGGGTGCGGTCGACTGTCACCAAGACTGGTCGACTGCAACTAGCCTGCACCTACTGCTGCTGCTGTTCTCCTTCTACTCGCTTTGCCGCTTCGACCTCCGTGCTTCATATTACCTTCTTTTAATCTGAACAACGAGTATACAAGACACAATCCTAACAAACTTCACCTTGAATTTCATACGAGTGCTATCACATGATGTGTTACTCATCTTCAAATTCTAACAAATTCCACTTGCAAAGAAAACTTAGAACAATAGCTTCTTCTTCTAATTGAAATGATCTCTACCCAATCTCACCAAATCCAGTGCAGCCCTTCAAAGGCCCACCTCCGTAGATGTGCTCACGAAGTTGCCAAACTCCGCACGAACTCCACCTACCCTTAGGCATTCTCCACCTCTCGACGATATTCGAACGTTGTGGTCTCGTCTCGATGAATCTAGTTGCGGCAAACTAGCTGTGCTTGCAGGAATACCGGAAAAAGGAGCAACACTTGCGCAAGTATTTCGAATTTTCCAAAGCTTGTAGAGATTGTTTTAGCTTGGTACAACCATTCTCATACCTCTAATCACTTTACGACGATTGAAAAACAGATAGAACTTCACCTCGAGCTGTGTACCTGCAGTCCCGTGCATCAAGAATTCTCAAGGAAATCAGATTCTGTTTCAGCAGTGGAATATACAAAACATCCCTTAAAGTGAACATGTGTAGACCTGGCATCTTTAACTCAACTGTTCCCTCACCCATTACTTCACAAATCTCTCTAGTTCTCGTTGTCACACAACGCCCCGTAGTAGACTTATAAGTAGAAAATAACTCCCTCTTGGAGCAAATATGAGAAGAACTCTCTGAGTCGAGAAACCAACTAGAATCCACTTCTAAAGAATTTGAAACAAGAAGACACGAATCGCCCGAATCAAAAGCACTAACCATATTGGCTCAACTCCCGTTCTTTGCTCTCTCCTGATTCTGCAATTTCCAACAGCCTTTCTTGACATGCCCTGGCCTCTTGCAATATCAGATTCGGGTCGAATCCTTTTGCAAAGCACTTTGTCTTCCCCCCGAAGGACCATCCATTGCTAGAAAACTTGTAGGAATATATGATAAAGATTTCTGGGTCTCCTTCCTAAGTTAATTTTCCTTCAACACTTTGATTACACCATCTACCGAAATACTCTCCTTGGCAGATCTACCGTGTAGCATGGTCGTGATCAAAGGATCATATGAATCCGGCAGTGAATATATTAGGTTGAAAGCTTTATCTTCCTCACACGCATCTGGGACTTAAGTTTAGATAATACCTTATTGAACTCTGTAATGTGATCTTGGAGATCGGTACCTTCCATCAAGATAAACGGAATAACTTCCTCTTCCAATGCATCCGATCAATAACAATGGATCAGAGTAGTCAGTTATGAGTCTTTCCCATAGACTCGCCGCGTCAGTTTCTTCAAGAAATCTGCACTTGACTTCGTACCCCAAGGATAGTCGGATCAGACTTATGGCTCTTTCACGAATATCTTTCCAAACGTCATCCTTCATATCAGTTGGCTTTTCCTTCTTCTTTACTACTGACTGCAACCGTTCTTGAACAAGAACATCATACATGTCAGTCTTCCAAATATTGAAATTGATCTTACCATAAAACTGCTTGATCTTCAAAATACAATGGCCTGTCATCTTAACCAAGGAACTCAGCAACTTGAAGCTCTGATACCAGTTGTTGGGATTGGGGCGTCAACAAACACCTTCTGGTCGCAGCGGAACTAATAGAGCAATGAGGAAGACGAAGTAGACGAGGGGAATAAATTGAGCAAGCAAGTAGATCCACCAAATTAACACAAACACAACAACGATGACTTATCCCGGTTAGCTTTTGCTTAATCCGGGGGAAAATATAGGGAGATCTGATATTCAACTAGAAGAGATTACTAGGAGTTACTGATTCACTTGACACGAGGAATTAAACTCACCCACCAAGAACTATCTCTCTCTCGAGCCTCTCTTTGCAATGAAGTACTCCCTCTCATATTGAAGGAGTTTACAATATATATAGAAGAATAGAGAGAAAACCTAGGTCTAATCTTGATCCTCAGTCCGATACAACCTGAAAAAGAAGTAACTGAATAGGAGCCACCCGATCTAACTTGGAGTTGAAGATTGGGCTGAACCGACCTAACAAATCGAGGCCCAAAAAACGAATCAGCGCCGCGGACGGTCGACCGTCCACCAAGACCGGTCGACCGTACCACTCTCTGACTTCCCAGTACAACGAGCGGTCGGGGGTGCGGTCGGGGGGTGCGGTCGACTATCACCAAGACCGATCGTCCGCAACTAGCAGCACCTGCTGCTGCTGCTGTTCTCCTACTACTCGCTTCGACGCTTCGACCTCCGTGCTTCATATTACCTTCTTTTAATCTGAACAACGAGTATACAAGACACAATCCTAACACAGTACTGATAGCCTGCACAACAAAGGCTACCATTCCAGACTTGACCTGCCCTCTCTTCGGTACAAGCCTCTTCCTTCCGAGTTCCATCTCTCCGAATGTTGCTTCCTCTTCCTCTTTGAGCTCATGCTGTTAGTCAAAGTATACAAGTGATAAAAAATAAGCTATTATAATATTCCATGTTTGTATATCTGAGACTTGGGATAGTGGCCTATTTATATGAGCTTATATATTCAATAACGAGAAAGATGGGATGCGCATACTATTCTTCTTGAAAGCTTCATGAAATCTTATTGACTCGTGTCTAATTAATCCACTAGAAAACATGCAACATCAGCATTTAATTGCATCAGGTCATTCACACCGCAAAACAGAAATGTCACCCGTGTAGGTGCCTTGATCAGTGCATTTGTTATGACTCTTTCAACCATATTGCAACTGAGAATGTAATGTCCCTGTTGTAGTATGTCTCCTTAGAGCTCTGCAACTCGTGTCTAATTAATCCACTAGAAAACATGCAACATCAGCATTTAATTGAATTAGGTCATTCACACTGCAAAACAGAAAAGTCAGCCGTGTATGTGACTTGATCCGTGCATTAATTTGTTATGACTCTTTCAACCATATTGCAACTGGGAATGTGATGTCCCTGTTGTAGTTTGTCTGCTTGTAGAGCTCTCCAAAATTATAGGTTATGAATTTATAGATTTTTCGTTAATGATATGTACAACGATTGTAGGATAGGAGATTGGGATAGAATTTCTAAAATCAAATAAAGGACATCGCTTTCATTATATATGTATGATATTGATTTGGTTGGTTTTTGGGGAACGTGTGGATGCACCAGGCGTGAGTTCTTACTCGATTTGTATTGAAAGAGGAGACACCTATGCAGACGACCCTTGGCTGGGCGCACGGTACTGAGGTAGGCGGTATTGAGGTGGAGGCTGATGCTCGGCTCAGATCTTTGAGGCTCGGATCCGAGGGTCTCGTGTACCTGTAGATGGTCTCGGAACACCAGGGTTGGTCCCGGTGGCAGACCCTCCGACAATCTAGTCAGTCACTGAGAGAGAGTAACAATAACTAAGGTTTTGAGTTGTGAAAGAAATTCAGTATTGAGAAACCCTAATGGAAGAATTAGGAATTTAGAACATGAAGATTGAGATTTTGAGGAAATTGGTTGATTTGAGGATTGTATCCAATCTGAGGATACTTTGAGATTGTCATTTTTACCTGAATACGAATTATTTTCATAAACAATGATTTCTTTTAGAAAAACTCTAATTTTGATTATCATGTACAACCAAAATTAGGCAGACTGTAGGCCGACAGTCGACTATCAGACCTTTCAGTCGACTGGCACGACCCAGCTACTAGATCTTTAGTTTTCTTCAAAATTCGTTCTGGACAGTCAACTTAGACCCTTTTCAGTCGACTGGTACAATTAGAATTTATTTTTCAAAGTTATCGTAAATTTTTCTTTGGTAAGTCGACTTATGACCTTTTGAGGCGACTTATAATCTCTGGTAAGTCGACTTATGACTTTTGCAAGTCGACTTATAACACTTAGAATGTTTTTTTAAAGATTTCTGGAATTTCTCTCTGCTAAGTCGACTTATGACATTCATGAGTCAACTTATATTTTTGGTAAGTCGACTTATGATTCTTATAAGTCAACTTATATTACTTAACCTATTTTCTTAAAATCATGGATATTTTCCCTCTGAACAGTCGACTTACTACAGTAATAAGTCGACTGGTACTGATAAGTTTTCATAAACTTGAATGTTCTTTTGAATGATTAGTCTTCAAATATTTTAGTCTATACTTTGTCTTCTGTTAAGCATATGAGTTTAAGATATTCAGTTGAGCTATTTATGGTGGAAAGTTGGTTTAGACATTGAGTTTGGGTCTCTAGAGGATGTGTGCGACCCTAGTATACCGGCATTGAGTTCTTTTGTTGAGGCCTGTTGAGGCATTTCAATTGTTCAGTTTTGAGTTAAGCCCGGTAGGGTACACCAACTCTAGGAAATTCGTTGAGTAATTAAGTAACCCAAAAACAATAAGGACAGGTACTAGTGGTGATATGATGAACGGGAACATGGGTCAAGTACCTCAGTATGGCTTTCGGTGTGGGATTTAATCTCCGGAATTATCCAAGTAACTTACTTGCGGTGTGGGATCTATCTCCATAATTATCCAGGTAAATTACCTGCGGTGTGAGATATATCTCCGGAATTATCCAGGTAATTACTTGCAGTGTGGGATTGGTCTCCGGAATTATCGGGATCGAGGCGACGCACATGTGGTATTCATGTGATGATGTGTCAATGTTTCGGTGTGGGATGATCTCCGAAATTATCCAGGTAAATTACCTGAGATGTGGGATCTATCTGCAGAATTATCGGGGCATGGGCTAACACTCACAGTTTATCTTTATCTCGTAGTAGTCATCGTGATAGGATTAGTTGCATAGCGGGGATTGAACCCTATAATGTGGAGACGATAAGGGCTTGCACCGAACCTATGTAGAGTGGGATGCATAGACTTCGACAAGTACGCATTAGAGAGTCCGCATATAGAATTTGTGTTTTCTTGACTTGGTTTTATGCATGGGGTTTTCTGTTTTCTACACTTGACATTTAGTTTAGTTCCACTTGTTGTTTACATGTTTCCTTGCTACGTCATATTTTATGTATTCTTGTTTATTACATGTTGTTTTAAGAATCCGTGCTTAATGTTTATTTATGTTGTTTGTTTGTTTTTATGTCACTCACACCAGTTATGGCTGACCCCTTTAGTTTGGGGGTTAGTGATCATCTCTAGCCTCATGTGTTGCAGGTTGTTGCTTAGAGTTTGGAGGTTTGGATACTTGAGATAGTTTTGAGATAAATTAAATTAATGGAGTTTGTGTAAATTTGTAAGAACAGTGTTGTAATAAGACTGTGTTGTAAATAAAAGAAAGAGTTTGTAAATTGAGATGTTTTTAAATTCCGCTGTGCTATGTAAGAGATTGTTGTAATAAAAGTTGAAAATTTTAGTGGAGTTGGTTGTGTTTAATGTTACTTTGAAGTGGATGCTGGGATTGTGCCACGTATTTTCTAAGATATCATATTAGAAATTCGGGGCGCTACAGAGATTGGTATCAAAGCATGCTTCAATAATAATAATAAACATGGCATAAAAATAACCTAGGTGTGGACACTAGAGTGTGAGTACCTAGGTGTGGACATTAAAGAGTGAGTATCACATAAAACTGAAACATGAAGTTTTACCTTTGGGATACAAGTGAAGTTTTGCCAAAGGATATTGATGTGAGTTTGAATTGTGTGTGATGCTCCAACTTTTCCCTCGTTTTGCAGTATTCAGAATGGTTGCACCCAGGCCCAGGAATGGTGGTAACAATGAGGATGGATCTGGTAGTTCTCGAGGAACTGGAATTGATCTTGATGCCGAATTTCCAAGGTGTATCAGACTTTGAATGCGCTAATGGCATTTAATTTGGCACAAAGTCAGAATCAACAGCAGAATCAGCAGCAAAATCATGGAGCTGGACGGGGATTGGTTAACGCCGATCCTATCAAGCAGATCAAATCCTTTAAGAGGATAAGCCGCCAGTTTTCGAAGGGCAATCTGATCCAACCGCAGCTGATGATTAGATTAGGAGGATGGAGACAATCTTCGAGGTATCGGAGACTCCGGTATCCAGCAAGGTGAAGTTGGCTACTATGCAACTGGAAAAGGGCGCTGGTGTCTGGTGGGAATCGCTGAAGAGGACTTTGGGAGATCAGCCGATGACTTGGGAAGCTTTTCTGAAGGAGTTCAGGGATCGCTTCTTTCTCCTAGATGTTCAGGAGAAGAAGACGACCGAATTCTTGAACCTTCAGCAAGGTAGCATGACCGTGCGGGAGTATGAGACCAAGTTTGCTCAGCTTTCGAGGTATGCACCAGAGTTGGTCGTTGACGAGGTGAAGAAGGCCAAAAATTTTGAGCAGGGCTTGAGGCCAAACTTGAGGTCGAGGATAATCCCGTTGGGCATCAGAAGGTTCGACAAGCTGGTCAGGAGAGCAGCTATGACTGAGGAGGACATGGACCAGTTCCAGAAGAGGCAAGATACATGGAACCGGAACAAGAGGCCAGCATCAGGTCAGAGTGGGAAGGGATTCCCCGCGAAGCAGATCAAGTTCAGTGATCCAGTGCAGAAGGCACCTGCAACTCAGGGAGTGACTTGTTATTACTGCAAGGAGGCAGGACATTACAGGTCAGCGTGTCTGAAGTTGGCGAAGCAGATTTGTTCCCAGTGTGGGCAGGCAGGACATTCTCAGCCCCAGTGTCCACAATTGAGAAAGGATGGTTCAGGTGGAAGCAAATTCCAGAGGCAAGGGCGAGTATTTGCATTAACCGAGGAGGACGCGAGTAACTCGGAAGATGTAATACAGGGTATGCAAGAGTTTTGATTTTATTTTAAATCAATGTAATAAGTAAAACCTTTATTTGAGAACAATTGAAGATTGAGTATCACTCTTCTTGTAACAGGAATTGTTTTAATTAATGGAATAAAGGCAAAGGTTTTATTTGATACTGGTTCGTCGCATACTTTTGTATCGCCAAATTTTGCAAGGATCTTAGGCGTGGAACCTAAGTTGTTTCCAGGCAGGGTTTTGTCGGTGGCAACGCCGTCAGGTGAAGAATTGATTGTGGATCGATATTACGAGGGCTATGATATCGAGATTGGTGGGAGTTTGTTCGGCATTGACTTGATTGAGCTGCAAGTCGTAGGAGTGGATGTCATCGTGGGCATTGATTGGATGGCAATATATGATGCCACAATTGAATGCAAGCAGAAAGAGGTGTTGGTGAAATCACCAGGTGGACCCGCAGTGACTTTCCAAGGGAAGAAGAATATTCCGAAGGTGGCTGCAATGGTATCTAAGATGGCTATTTCAGATGAAGTCAAGGGCATTCCGGTTGTCCGAGATTTTCCTAAGGTGTTCTTGGATGATTTTCCAGGATTACCACCGCAGAGAGATGTGGAGTTTTGCATCAATGTTCAGCCAGAGAGTGCACCGATTTCTAAGGCTCCGTACAGGATGGCACCTGTAGAGAAAGATGAAGTGAAGAAGCAGATTGAGGAGCTATTGAGCAAGGGGCTTATTAGGCCAAGTTCTTCTCCGTGGGGAGCGCCAGTGCTGTTAGTCAAGAAGAAGGATGGGTCAATGAGGATGTGCATTGACTACAGGGAGTTGAATAGGGTGACTATTCAGAACAAGTATCCACTGCCGCGATTGATGATTTGTTCGACAGGCTTCGAGGAGCAGCTGTATTTTCGAAGATTGATTTGAGATCAGGGTATCATCAGGTTCGAGTCAAGGAGGAAGATGTGAGTAAGACAGCTTTCAGGACTCGTCATGGGCTCTATGAGTTTTTGGTGATGCCATTCGGGTTGACGAATGCGCCAGCAGTGTTCATGGATATGATGAATCGGGTTTTGAGGCCATTTATTGACTCCTTCGTGGTGGTTTTCATCGACGATATTTTGGTGTATTCGAAGTTGGAGGAGGAGAAATCTATGCACTTGACAGCGGTATTACAGAAATTGCAGGAGCATAGCTTGTATGCCAAGTTGTCGAAGTGTGAGTTTTGGAAGTCTGAGGTAGCTTTCCTTGGTCATATCCTTTCTAAGAAGGGAGTAGCCACTGATCCTCAGAAAGTTGAAGCAGTGAAGGATTGGCCCAGGCCAACGTCTGTGAAGGAAGTCAGAAGTTTCTTGGGTTTAGCTGGTTACTACAGAAGATTCATCCAGGGTTATTCTCAGATTGTAGTTCCTTTGACAGGTTTGACCCAGAAGAATGTGGCATTTTTATGGACTGATAAGTGTGAAGAGAGTTTTCTTGAGTTAAAGGAAAGGTTGACTACTGCACCCATCTTAGCTTTGCCACAAGCTGGGAAGGAATATGATATCTTCAGTGATGCGTCTCTCAGAGGTTTGGGTTGTGTCTTGATGCAAGAAGGCAAGGTTATTGCTTATGGTTCGAGGCAATTGCGTCCGCATGAGAAGAATTATCCGATGCATGATTTGGAGCTAGCAGCTATCATTTATGCCTTGAAGCAGTGGATGCATTATGTTTATGGTGAGAAGGTCAATATGTACACTGACCACAAGAGCCTGAAGTACATTTATCAACAGAAGGATCTAAATCTTCAGCAGAGAAGGTGGTTGGAAGTTTTGGAAGACATTCGTCCTGAGATCAAGTATCATCCGGGCAAGGCGAATGTGGTGGCCGATGGGCTTAGCAGGAAGAGTAGTTTATCAAGTTTGATCACTACTCGAAGTGAGTTGGCAGCAGAGATCGATCAGGCAGGTATCGAGGTGGTGCTGCAAGGTTTAGGGGCATCTTTGGCTTAGTTGAGACTGCAGCCGTCCTTGAGAGAGAGGATTGTGGAAGGTCAGAGATCAGATTCAGAGATTCAGAAGATGTTGCAACAGGTTTCAGAGGGCAAGCTATCAGAGTTTCGTGTCCAAGATGGAATTCTTTGGATGGGTGAGAGGTTGTGTGTTCCGGATAATGTGGATTTGAGAGAGAGTATCTTGCAGGAAGCACACAGTACATTGTTGACAGTTCATCCAGGAGGCACGAAGATGTACAGGGACATCAAACAGCACTTTTGGTGGTCTGGTATGAAAAGGGATGTGGTAGATTTCGTGGCAAGATGTCTGACTTGTCAGCAGATCAAAGCAGAAAATCAGAGACCTGGAGGTTTGTTGCAGCCGTTGCCCATTCCGGAGTGGAAATGGGAGAATATCAGTAAGGATTTCATCACAGGTTTGTCGAGGAGTTCGAAGGGCAATGATTCGATTTGGGTTATTGTGGACCGTTTGACTAAGTCGGCTCACTTTCTAGCCATGAAGATTACTTGGTCATTGGAGAAATTGGCTGAGTTGTACATTGGTGAGATTGTGAGGCTTCATGGAGTTCCAGTGTCGATTGTTTCTGACAGAGATGCAAGGTTCACTTCAAGGTTTTGGAAGAGCCTACAAGCAGCTTTAGGCACCAGAACTGATTTCAGTACCGCTTTTCATCCACAGACCGATGGTCAGACTGAGAGGGTGAATCGAGTGCTGGAAGACATGCTGAGGGCTTGTGTTATGGATTTCGGTGGTAGTTGGGAGAGATACTTGGCATTGGTTGAGTTTGCTTATAACAACAGTTACCATGCGAGTATTGGGATGGCACCGTATGCGGCTTTGTACGGGCGGAGGTGCAGGACACCTGTTTGTTGGTACTGTTGGATCCTGTAGGCGAAGCAACAAACACTAGATGAATAGTGTTAATTAAAAAACTGCGGAATAAGTAAATTTTCTTCGGTGCAGTAGACTTAGTTGTGAACCAGTCGACTGATCTGACCAAATAAAAACAAATATAAACAACTCTGTGCAGTCGACTTAAAGATGAGACAGGCGACTGATAACACAGTTAATGAACAATTTATACAAGACTGACCAGTCGACTGATAGTGCAAGGAGTCGACTGTCCAGACAAGTTTCACAGAACTTAAGTAAACAAAAAGTAAATGCAAGATCAAGACAACTAATCACAGAGTACACAAGATATATCCTGGTTCGGTCCTTCCGACCTACATCCAGTCCCCAAGCAACCCACTTGAGATTTCCACTATTCTTGAAAAACAAGTTTACAAGAATACCCTATGGCGTTAAGACAACAACCTTGTGTAACCCGTAGACCTTTCTCTCAACCAGAGAAAGCAGACCTACTCTACTACCGAGAGTGAACGACCGACTCTACACCCTAGAGTCTAACTCTCCAACCGAGAGCAAAAAGAAACAATAAAAATCTTACAGTCAACCTATAGCCTTGTTGGTGTTATATGTGTAGAACATGGCTAAAACAAAGGTCGACTTCTATACTCAGTCCACAACGAAATCGTTGTTATACTGGACTGAGTGTAGAGAACCAGAGAATTTAAACTTGAAAGCTTTTTCTCACTTTTTTACTTAGAATTTCTCAAAGAATGCTCGGTATATTAGAAAGTATGTTAAGATCTTTTTCAGTGAGATCTGAACTCTATTTATAGAGTTAGATCTCCTGGACGTTGGGGGACAGTTATTCCAACTGTCAACCAACGGATCTTAAAGCTTTTGATTTTGAAAACAGAAAACGGTCAAAAGCACTCGAACAATCGACTGGGTTGCCATAATGAGTCGACTGGTCAGAGTTTGAATAAATTTAAACAGTTTTGTACTGTCAGTCGACTGGTACTCAACAGTTAAATTACTCCAAACTATTTTGACTTTTTTTTTTGTTTTTGAAAAAAAAAACACACATTATAAAGTAATGAGAGTATGTGTGTGTGACAAGGCTTTACAACCATACTAAGACTCAACAAAAGTAAAAATACAATGTTTACAAGACATGACAATTTGACACATTTGAGCTTGAGTCTTGAGTCTTGAGTCTTCAGTCTTGAGTGAAGCTTTGGCCATTGTCTCTTATCTGGAGCTTTTTTGCTCGATCATTTGTTCAACTGTATAATAGTAGGTCCTTTGTGTATAGCACTTGTAAGTTTAGCATAGATACATGTGCAGTGTGTTGTGATCATCAAAATCAAGAATCAACATTCTCCCCCTTTTTGATGATGACAACACAATAGCTGATAATAACAGAATATATAGAACATACAAGCATAGGTTTTAAAAGCTCCCCCTATTAAAAACACAATATGCATACATAAAGATGTATCATAAAGTAAGTGTATCAGTCGACTTAACAATAGAGGAGGCGACTGATAAACATACATAGTAGGATCACAGATACAATAACATCAGTCGACTGATATGCTTGTAGCCAGTCGACTTACCAGAGAAACACAGAAATATAACAAAACACAGAAAACACATAATAAGAGGATTATTTCTCCCCCTTTGTCATCAACAAGAAACAAAAAATAACCAGTCTTTTGCATTAAAGAACACAGAAATAAACTAATAAATGTCTCATACATAAATAAGTTCATCAATATATAGAAAATAGAAAATTACATAATAAAAAATAAGCTTCAATCGTCATCTTCGGAGTCTTCATCAGCAGCTTGAGAAGGAGGGTGAATTTGAGAAGTGAAGAGACCGGTTAGGTGATCAATTTTGGAGTCAAGGGATTGAAGCTGAGAATCAACATTGACTGAATGTCTCATAAGATAATTGACACATTCATAGAGAGTAGCTGGATCTTCATAGTTAGCATGGGGAAGAGAGGAGCTAGAGGAGGCTGAAGGTCTAGCACTAGAAGCCAAAGGAACTTGAGAAGGTGGAGGAGACCTAGGGGTTGTTCTAGGAGGAGGATCAAGAAGCTTCATACGTGCTAAACTAGCACGATCGAAGCATTCATATTGCTTAACGACATTGGTCTCAGAGTCGAGATCAATATCATAAGCTGTAAAGACCCTGGTAGGAGACCTCCAAAGGGTAGAAAATGAATATGATGCTTTTGAAACTTAGAGAAAATGACATGACCCCAATTAATAGCTATTTTACCAAAAATGGCATAAACAGCTTGTTGCAATTCCAACGAATATTTATCATAACTTCCTCTTTTGGGAAGAATGTTATAAGCAAGTACTCTAGCAACTAGTTTTGCAACAGGAGTTATATTTTTGCTTGTCATTGGGGGTCTTTGATTAGGTAAAAACATTTTAGATAAGATAGAAAAATCATCAAGGACTATGTCACCTAAATCAAGTCCTCCGTCATCAATACCCATTACTTGATTGATTCTCTCGGGTGTGAGAGTTATCTTGGTATTTTTGACGGAAGAACGAATCACAACATTTCCATCTCTTAATTGGACAACTCTCATGTTCGTATAAAAGAGATAAATTAGTTGTGGGTAATAGTCGGGTTGATTAACAAGAGAAAGATATTCATAGAGGCTACAATTTTGGAATAAGGGAACAAGATTAAACCTATCCAAATCACCAAAATTAACAAAACGACCCTGAAATATAGTAATGCTACACATTAAGAACCAACGTTCTAGAAGATCCGGACTTATCAAAAACTGTGAGTAATCTTGAGATGAGCTAGCCTCATGAGATCTCTTAGAACGCTTAGGAGCCATAACAAAAAGGGATTAGGAAGGATTTTACCAAAGAAAGAGAGAAAGATCAGCACTGAGTCGAGCAACAGCAGCAGATGAAGTCGACTTCTCCTTCTTCTCAGATTAGGGTTTTGAAATTTGGGGAAAAACTGAGAACGGTAAAAGTGAAGAAAGGGGCTGTTAAATGGGTTTTTAAACTGAAGATTAAGGGCTGAGATTGAGAGAATAGAGATCGACGGCTAATATGAGTAGTCACGAGTGAAAAGAGATGGGATTTTTATCTCAAAAGCTGCGATGAGTCGTCGTTGAAGACAGTTGAACTCGCGACAGTCGACTGGTAGGGTATAGCAGTCGACTTAGTCGAGAAAAGACTAAATTTTTATATCTGCTGATTAGTCTACTAGAATAAGGATCAGGTGACTGGTCAGAGAACAAAATAGATATATATTAAAATACAGTACAGTCGACTTACTCAAAACACAGTCGACTTAACAGAAACAATTTTCAACAAATGTCAATAAAATCACATATTCCTAGTTCTCTTCTTAAATTAATAAAAGTATCTTATTTAAGGGGTTTGGTAAAGATGTCTGCTATTTGTTTATCAATAGAGATAAAGTCTAAAGATATATCTCCTTTTAAAACATGATCACGTAGAAAATGATGTCGAATATCAATATGTTTCGTACGTGAATGTTGAATCGGATTTTTAGATAAATTAATTACACTGGTATCATCACACATAATTGAAGATTTTTCAAATGAAATACCATAATCTAATAAAGTTTGTTTCATCCACAAGATTTGTGCACATGCCAAACTTGCAGCGATATACTCAGCTTCTGTAGTTGATAGGGATACGGAATTTTGCTTTTTACTGCACCAAGAGACTAGTGAGTGTCCCAAAAACTGACATGTCCCACTAGTGCTCTTGCGATCAGTTTTACTACCAGCAAAATCAGCATCGCTATATGACAAAAGTTGAAAATTATTGGTGCGTGGATAAAATAAACCATATTCAGATGTGGCTTTAATGTATCTTAAAATTCGTTTCACAGCTTTTAAATGAGACTCTTTAGGACTAGACTGATATCTAGCACATAAACATACGTTGAACATAATATCTGGTCTACTTGCGGTAATATATAAGAGTGAACCAATCATACCTCGATAGAGTTTTTGATCAACACTCTTACCTAATATATCTTTGTCAAGGGTAGTAGTAGTAGCCATAGGTGTGGATTTACTACTAGTACTATCCATGTTAAAACGTTTGAGTAATTCCTTTGCATATTTTCCTTGATTGATAAATATGCCATTTGAGGACTGCTTAATTTGAAGTCCAAGGAAATAATTGAGTTCACCCATGTGACTCATCTCAAACACGTTTTTCATGGTATTAGCAAACTCTTGACATAGATTATTATTAGTAGAACCAAAAATTATATCATCAACATATATTTGTATGATTAATATATCATTCTTAACTCTTTTAATAAACAATGTAGTGTTTACTTTACCTGTTTCAAATCCTGTTTCTAAAAGAAAAATTTTCAGACGATCATACCAAGCACGAGGTGCTTGTTTAAGACCGTATAAAGCCTTTTTCAATTTATAAACATGATCTGGAAATTGTTCATATTCAAAACCTGGTAGTTGTTTAACATAAACATTTTCTTTAATAAACCCATTAAGGAAAGCACTTTTAACATCCATTTGATAAAGTATAAAATTCATGAAACAAGCAAAAGATAATAAAATACGAATTGATTCTAGTCTAGCAACAGGAGCATATGTTTCATCAAAATCTATACCTTCTTCTTGATTATACCCTTGAGCAACTAATCTAGCTTTATTCCTTACAACTTGTCCTGATTCATCTAACTTATTTTTAAATACCCATTTGGTACCAATAATAGTCTGATCAGAAGGTCGTGGAACTAAATTCCATACATCATTCCTTATAAATTGGTTTAGTTTATCTTGCATGGCATTCATCCAAAATTCATTCTCACAAGCTTCTTGTATATTTTTCGGTTCAAAATCCGACAAAAATGCTGTATAAGAAATCATATTAACATGTGAACGTGTCTGAATACCATGGGAGATGTCACCAATTATTAAGTCATGAGGATGATCTTTAACTTCAACAAAAAATTTTGGTCAAGTTGAAGATATCACAATAGGATCAGTCGACTTGACAGGTTCTTCAGTCAACTGCTTTACATCAGTCGACTGGAAGTCCTTATCAGTCGACTTATCAGCCAGACTAGTTTGTTCTAAAGATTTAATCACATTATTTAAAGGTGATGAATCAGGTTCATCATCTTTATTTAAATTTGATGAAGGTAGAGATTCATCGAATGTAACATGCATTGACTCTTCAATAGTCATTGTAGACTTATTGAAAATTCTATATGCTTTACTCCTATTTGAGTATCCTAAAAAGATACCCTCATTAGATCTAGGATCAAATTTGTCTAAATTATCTTTTGTGTTCAGAATAAAATACTTACAACCAAATGTCTTAAAGTAAGAAACTTTAGGAATTTTGTTAAAAAAAAACTCATAACAAGTCTTCTTTAGCTTAGGTCTTATAAGAATTCTATTTAAAACATAACAAGCTGTAGCAACAGCTTCAGCCCAAAAGTGCTTTGGTAAATTGCTTTCAACAAGCATGGTACGTGCGCATTCTTGCAAAGTCCTATTCTTCCTTTCAACCACTCCATTTTGTGGTGAAGCTCTAGGAAATGCAAATGAATGTGTTATACCATTCTTGTTGCAATATTCTGTAAATGTTTCATTCTCAAATTCTCCACCATGATCACTTCTAATAGTGACTATGGTTAGAGATCTTTGATTTTGAATACGTTTACAAAAATGTGCAAATTCATCAAAAGCATCATTTTTATATTTTAAAAAGAATGTCCAAGTGAATCTTGAAAAATCATCTACTAAAACAAATACATATCTACTTTTATTTAAAGAAGCAACTCTAGTAGGGCCAAATGAATCCATATGAATTAATTCGAGCGGCCTACTAGTAGAAATTACTTCTTTTGTTTTAAAAGTGGATTTGATTTGTTTTCCTAGTTGACATGCATCACATAACTTATCCTTTTTAAAGGATAGTTTTGGCAGTCCTTTAACTAGGTTATATTTAGATAATTTTGAGAGATTCTTCATGTTAACATGTCCAAATCTTCTATGCCATAGCCAAGATTCATTGTTAGAAGCTATTAAACAAAAATCATTTAAACATTCAATTGCATTCAAACACAATTCATAAATATTATTTTTACGAAAATCTTGAAAAATGATATTTTGCATAGTAGAGTCATAAATCAAACATGCATCTTTTTCAAAAACTATTTTATACCCTTTATCACATAATTGACTAATACTTAATAGATTATGCTTTAAACCACTAACTAATAATACATTTTCTATGGTTGGGTTAGAAGTTTTACCGACCATGCCGATTCCTATGACTTTGCCTTTGTTGTTATCACCAAAGGTGACAGTTCCTCTATCTATGCTTTGAATGGTGGATAGAAGGTTGGCATGTCCTGTCATATGTTTTGAACACCCGCTGTCTAGTATCCAGCGATTTTTCTTGGGTACCTATAAAATATTCAAGGTAAATATGGTACCCTTTTTATTGGGTCCAAAACATATTAGTTTGGGGGAAACCAAACCCATGAAGAGTTTGATTTTCCTCCATAAGCAGGAATATATTTAATAGAATTACACACATTTAATACATATGAAGTAATATACGCAATTCTATCATTCTGATTTAAGCTGACTGGAACCCATACAAACTTGTTCTGTCCAGTCGACTTGACAGTGTCCTTCAGTCAAATTATAGTGTGAGTCAGTCGACTTGATGGTACACTAGGTCGACTTATATGAGGTTTTGATCTTGTTGAATAAGATTCAATTCTTCTGGACAGACGACTGATAGATGGGTTCAGTCGACTTAACAGAATGTCAGACTTGCTTTTATCATTAACCTTTACAGCCTTAGGCTTTTCAAAAAATTCATATAATTTGTGTGTAACACTGGAAATAGATGCTGATTTGTTTTTACTAGTGTTTTTAACAGAAGATTCTTTTATAGAAGAATTTTTGAAACCAAGACCGTATTTTTGACTAGATTTTACTTGATGATGAAGGACATCATTTCAATTCTCTTTGCCTTTGTTAAATTTAGATACGTTCTTTGATATTTCTTCATAATTCTTTTTGAGAGATTCAAGATCAGTATCTAAACTTGCAATGCGAGAATTTAAAGATTTCACTTCCTTATCAAGGTTAAGATTTTCTTGAGAAAGTGTTTGATTAACTTTCTCTAGACTCTTAACTCTAATCTTTTCCTTTTTCAATTCTTGAAATATTTCATTAAAGGCATCAAGTAAATCTTCTGATTCGAAATCTTTACTTACATGATCTTGTGAAGCCATGAAGCACATGTTTGCCACTTCATTGTTTTCATCCATTTCTTCTTCGGAAGACGAATCACTATCATCCCATGTTGCTTGATAGGCCTTCTTGTTCTTGGCAAACTTATTCTTTGAATATTTGTCCTTCTTGAAGTTGGATGGTTTTCCCTTGTTCTTTGCATTTTCTAGGGGACAATCCTTCTTCATGTGACCTATTTTATTACACCTGAAATAAGTAGGAGGGTCATTAGAATCTCTATTTTTAGAATTAAACTTACCCTTGTTTAAGAATTTTTGAATCGTCGAGTAAACATTGCTATCTCCTCTTCATCTTCTTCCTCATCTTCCGAGTCTGTCATGGCTTTAAAAGCCAATGATTTCTTCTTTGCTTGGTGTGATTCTACATCCTTCTTTCGATCTTCATGTTGAACCTCGTATGCCATGAGATTTTCCACAAGATTCTCAAGAGAAAGTTGTGACAAATCATTTGCTTCTTTTATTGCCGTGGTCTTCTTTTCCCATTCTGAAGTGAGTGCATGTAAGACTTTTCTAACCATCTCTGCTTGAGTGTAAATCTTTCCAAGTGCCACAAGAGAGTTTGTGATATCAGTAAATCTGGTGATCATCTCGGATACGGTTTCATTGTCCTTCATTCGGAACATCTCAAACCTGTGAACAAGAACAGAGATTTTAGACTCCTTAACTTTATTTGTCCCTTCATGTGTTACCTCGAGTGTATGCCAGATTTGATGTGCGGTTGTAGCATTTGATACACGGTTGAACTTTTCCTTTGTGAGTGCACAAAATAATGCATTCATTGCTTTGGCATTGTTCATAGTTTGGTTCTTTTGATCATCATTCCATTGTGCATATGGAATGGTAGGGACAGTGAATTCCGTCTCCGTCATGTGCCATATTTCGTAGTTGATTGATTGGAGGTAGATTCTCATTCTAAACTTCCAATAATTGTAGTTCGTTCCATCGAATAGCGGTGGCCGTTGTGTAGATTGGCCTTCATTGTATTGATTAGCATTTGAAGTAGTTGCCATAGCCTGTAAACCTTGCTCTGATACCAAGTGTTGGATCCTGTAGGCGAAGCAACAAACACTAGAGGGGGGGGGGTGAATAGTGTTAATTAAAAAACTGCGGAATAAGTAAATTTTCTTCGGTGCAGTCGACTTAGTTGTGAACCAGTCGACTGATATGACCAAATAAAAACAAATATAAACAACTCTGTGCAGTCGACTTAAAGATGAGACAGGCGACTGATAACACAGTTAATGAACAATTTATACAAGACTGACCAGTCGACTGATAGTGCAAGGAGTCGACTGTCCAGACAAGTTTCACAGAACTTAAGTAAACAAAAAGTAAATGAAAGATCAAGATAACCAATCACAGAGTACACAAGATATATCCTGGTTCGGTCCTTCCGACCTACATACAGTCCCCAAGCAACCCACTTGAGATTTCCACTATTCTTGAAAAACAAGTTTACAAGAATACCCTACGGCGTTAAGACAACAACCTTGTCTAACCCGTAGACCTTTCTCTCAACCAGATAAAGCAGACCCACTCTACTACCGAGAGTGAACGACCGACTTTACACCCTAAAGTCTAACTCTCCAACCGAGAGCAAAAAGAAACAATAAAAATCTTACAGTCAACCTATAGCCTTGTTGGTGTTATATGTGTAGAACGTGGCTAAAACAAAGGTCGACTTCTATACTCAGTCCAGAACGAAATCGTTGTTATACTGGACTGAGTGTAGAGAACCAGAGAATTTAAACTTGAAAGCTTTTTCTCACTTTTTTACTTAGAATTTCTCAAAGAATGCTCGGTATATTAGAAAGTATGTTAAGATCTTTTTCAGTGAGATCTGAACTCTATTTATAGAGTTAGAACTCCTGGACGTTAGGGGACAGTTATTCCAACTGTCAACCAACGGATCTTAAAGCTTTTGATTTTGAAAATTCGATTTTGAAAACAGAAAACGGTCAAAAGCCTTCGAACAGTCGACTGGGTTGCCATAATGAGTCGACTGGTCAGAGTTTGAATAAATTTAAACAGTTTTGTACTGTCAGTCGACTGCCAGATACATCAGTCGACTGGTACTCAACAGTTAAATTACTCCAAACTGTTTTGACTTTTTTTTTGTTTTTGAAAAAAAAACACACATTATAAAGTAGTGAGAGTATGTGTGTGTGACAAGGCTTTACAATCATACTAAGACTCAACAAAAGTAAAAATATAATGTTTACAAGACATGACAATTTGACACATTTGAGCTTGAGTCTTGAGTCTTGAGTCTTGAGTCTTGAGTGAAGCTTTGGCCATTGTCTCTTATCTGGAGATTTTGTGCTTGATCATTTGTTCAGCTGTATAATAGTAGGTCCTTTGTGTATAGCACCTGTAAGTTTAGCATAGATACATGTGCAGTGTGTTGTGATCATCAAAATCAAGAATCAACAGGTACGAGGTTGGCGAGAGGCAGATGTATGGTCCTGAGATCATACAGCCGACGTCAGAGTTCGCAAGAGATTGGTCGATGCTCAGAATCGGCAAAAGCATTATGCTGCTACTCGACGAAGAGACTTGGAGTTTGAGGTTGGGGATGCAGTTTTCCTCAAGGTGTCTCTGACCAAAGGAGTAATCAGGTTTGGTAAGGGAGGCAAGTTGGCACCAAGGTATATTGGGCCATACAGGATCGTGGAGCGGATTGGCAAGACAGCATATAAGTTGAAGCTTCCAGAGGAGTTAGCACAAGTGCATGATGTATTCCATGTGTCGTTGTTGAGGAAGTATGTGCCAGATCAGAATCATCAGTTGGTAGAGGTTCCTGAAGATCTACAGGTGAACTTGAGTTACAAGGAACAGCCTGTTGAGATCGTTGATCGTAGGGAGAAAGTTCTTAGGAGCAAAGTGATACCTATGGTCAAGGTGCTGTGGAGGAATCAGCAGTTCGAGGAGGCTACTTGGGAGCCAGAGGATCGCGTGCAGAAGGATTTCCCTGAGCTTTTTGTATGAGTGTACTTCTTTTATGTGATTGTGATTCTTTTGAATGATTGTACCATTGATTGAGTTAAGTTGTATTCCTTCTATTTTTGATTGTGTTGTCATATGCAATTGTTTGGACTATGTTCTATTTATGAGATATTGTTCCCTTTGTTGGTATGTGGTTTGGACTCATTAGTAGTAGTTCTGAGAACAGAACTCTTCTAAGGAGGGAGTGATGTAGAACCCCGTATTTTAAAAATATTATTTTTAAAGGTTTATAAATGATTAAATTGATTTTTGGAGAATTTATGAATATTTTCAGAAAATTTATCTTTTTACACGTGCAAATACTTTCTTGAGAAGTTTGAAAGTCAAGTTTTCTTCATGAAATATTATTATTTAATATTTGGAATTTATTTAGTATTTTTCCAGATTTTTCTGAAATTAATTGGAACTATTTGCAAATTTTGAGAAAAGAATGACCTTTTTGCAAATTTGTCAATTTAGGGGTTAAAATGCAACATATATTTTCTGGATGTTTTGAATAGTACAGGTTGAGATTTAGGATTTTATTTTACTGTTAAATCCTAATTTAAATGAATTTTATTGAATTTCCAAGAATAGAGCTATATATATAAAGTTGTATTTTGAAGGGATTATTTTGCAAAAGTGGGTAAAACCCTAAACTCTTTTCCCAGATATTTAAAAGGAATTTGTAGCCGTCATATGCTGCACAATATAGAATTTTGTGATTTTTCTTGGGAGGATCAAGAGGAAGATTTGGATCTCGCAAAAAGGAAGGCTTTTTCGTTGGATCTCTTCATTCCTAAGGTGAGTGACATGTTGTTTTTCTTTGTGTATGTTTTATGTGAGTGATGTAAAATTGTTTGTAGTTTGCTTTATGTGAATGTTGTAGATTTGGTTGTTGTTTCGACTTGTTTGAATGATCGTTCTGTAGTTTGTTTGAACATGTTTGTTTGAGCGATGCAATGATTGTTGTCGAATTATGTATGTGATATCCATGAAGGTTTAGTAAATCTTGGTTTATGAATTTGTATTGCTAGAAAGCATGTTTAAGATATGAGTATGGTTATGATAACAAGGGATTGGATGGATGAACATCTGGATCTCATGGATACAAATCAGATTTTGGTTTTGAGTTGTGAAAGAAATTCAGTATTGAGAAACCCTAATGGAAGAATTAGGAATTTAGAACATGAAGATTGAGATTTTGAGGAAATTGGTTGATTTGAGGATTGTATCCAATCTGAGGATACTTTGAGATTGTCATTTTTACCTGAATACGAATTATTTTCATAAACAATGATTTCTTTTAGAAAAACTCTAATTTTGATTATCATGTACAACCAAAATTAGGCAGACTGTAAGCCGACAGTCGACTATCAGACCTTTCAGTCGACTGGCACGACCCAGCTGCTAGATCTTTAGTTTTCTTGAAAATTCGTTCTGGACAGTCGACTTAGACCCTTTTCAGTCGACTGGTACACTTAGAATTTATTTTTCAAAGTTATCGTAAATTTTTCTTTGGTAAGTCGACTTATGACCTTTTGAGTCGACTTATAATCTCTGGTAAGTCGACTTATGACTTTTGCAAGTCGACTTATAACACTTAGAATTAAAGATTTCTGGAATTTCTCCCTGCTAAGTCGACTTATGACATTTATGAGTCAAATTATATTTTTGGTAAGTCGACTTATGATTCTTCTAAGTCAACTTATTTTACTTAACCTATTTTCTTAAAATCATGGATATTTTCTCTCTGGACAGTCGACTTACTACAGTAATAAGTCGACTGGTACTAATGAGTTTTTATAAACTTGAATGTTCTTTCGAATGATTAGTCTTCAAATATTTTAGTCTATACTTTGTCTTCTGTTAAGCATATGAGTTTAAGATATTCAGTTGAGCTATTTAAGGTGGAAAGTTGGTTTAGACATTGAGTTTGGGTCTCTAGAGGATGTGTGTGACCCTAGTATACCGGCGTTGAGTTCTTTTGTTGATGCCTGTTGAGGCATTTCAGTTGTTCAGTTTTGAGTTAAGTCCGGTAGGGTACACCAACTCTAGGAGATTCGTTGAGTAATTAAGTAACCCAAAAACAATAAGGACAGGCACTAGTGGTGATATGATGAAGGGAAACATGGGTCAAGTACCTCAGTATGGCTTTCGGTGTGGGATTTAATCTCCGGAATTATCCAAGTAACTTACTTGCGGTGTGGGATCTATCTCCGGAATTATCCAGGTAAATTACCTGCGGTGTGAGATATATCTCCGAAATTATCCAGGTAATTACTTGCGGTGTGGGATTGGTCTCCGGAATTATCGGGGTCGAGGCAACGCACATGTGGTATTCATGTGATGATGTGTCAATGTTTCGGTGTGGGATGATCACCGGAATTATCCAGGTAAATTACCTGAGATGTGGGATCTATCTGCGGAATTATCGGGGCATGGGCTAACACTCACAGTTTATCTTTATCTCGTAGTAGTCATCGTGATAGGATTAGTTGCATAGCAGGGATTGAACCCTATAATGTGGAGACGATAAGGGCTTGCACCGAACCTATGTCGAGTGGGATGCATAGACTTCGACAAGTACGCATTAGAGAGTCCGCATATAGAATTTGTGTTTTCTTGACTTGGTTTTATGCATGTGGTTTTCTATTTTCTACACTTGACACTTAGTTTAGTTTCACTTGTTGTTTACATGTTTCCTTGCTACGTCATATTTTATGTATTCTTGTTTATTACATGTTGTTTTAAGAATCCGTGCTTAATGTTTATTTATGTTGTTTGTTTGTTTTTATGTCACTCACACCAGTTATGGCTGACCCCTTTAGTTTGTGGGTTAGGGATCATCTCTAGCCTCATGTGTTGCAGGTTGTTGCTTAGAGTTTGGAGGTTTGGATGCTTGAGATAGTTTGGAGATAAATTAAATTAATGGAGTTTGTGTAAATTTGTAAGAACAGTGTTGTGATAAGACTGTGTTGTAAATAAAAGAAAGAGTTTGTAAATTGAGATGTTTTTAAATTCCGCTGTGCTATGTAAGAGATTGTTGTAATAAAAGTTGAAAATTTTAGTGGAGTTGGTTGTGTTTAATGTTACATTGAAGTGGATGTTGGGATTGTGCCACGTATTTTCTAAGCTATCATATTAGAAATTCGGGGCGCTACAATCCGAGCGTCGACCCTTCTATGAGAGAGAAGAGGAATTATTGGCTCGCGATCCTATCCGAGCGTCGACCCTTCTGTGAAAACAGAAGAGAAATTTTTGGCTCGGGATACTATCCGAGCGTCGACCCTTCTGTGAGATAGAAGTGGAATTATTGGCTCGTGGTACTATCCGAGCATCGACCCTTCTGTGAGAACAGAAGAGGAATTTTGGCTCGGGATACTATCCGAGCATCGACCCTTCTGTGAGATAGAAGAGGAACTACTGTTCGGGATACTATCCGAGCGTCGACCCTTCTGTGAGATAGAAGAGGAATTATTGGCTTGCAGTATTATCCGAGCGTCGACCCTTCTGTGAGAGAGAAGATGAATTTTTGGCTCGGGATCCTATCCGAGCGTCGATCATTCTGTGAGAGAGAGGAGGAATTATTGGCTCGCGATCCTGTCCGAGCGTCGACCCTTCTATGAAAACAGAAGAGGAATTTTTGGCTCGGGATACTATCCAAGCGTCGACCCTTCTGTGAGATAGAAGTGGAATTATTGGCTCGTGGTACTATCCGAGCGTTGACCCTTCTATGAGAACAGAAGAGGAATTTTGGCTGGGGATACTATCCGAGCATCGACCCTTCTGTGAGATAGAAGAGGAACTACTGGCTTGGGATACTATCCGAGCGTCGACCCTTCTGTGAAATAGAAGAGGAATTATTGGCTCGCGGTATTATCCGAGGAATTTTTGGCTCGGGATCCTATCCGAGCGTCGACCCTTCTGTGAAATAGAAGGGGAATAATTGGCTCGCGCTTCTATTCGAGGATCGACCCTTCTGTGAGAATAGAAGGGGAATTTTTGGCTCGCGGTACTATCCGAGCGTCGACCCTTCTGTGAAAATAGAAGAGGAATTTTTGGCTAGCGATACTATTCGAGCGTCGACCCTTCTAACTTGTCGAAAAAAGCCTTTTTGGAGAGAAAAAGTCGAGGGGTAGTGGGGTAATTTTATGCTTATTGCTGACGTCATGGGCGCAAAGATCAAAGCGTATCCAGATCTTGGTGGCCGTTGGATCTTGATAGTTAAGATCCAACAGCCAGATCTTTTTTGCGGATATCGAGGAATCGCTTTTCCTCTTTAAAACCCCATCACCCTCCCTCATTTCTTCATCTTCACTTTATTACTCACTTTCCAATTTTTAACAAGAGCGGGAATCTTACTTGCCGTCAGCGAGATTTTCCGGTGACCGTAACTTCCTACGCTCCAGGTTAGTACTTTCTTTTTAGTAATGTCGTGAACTCAGTCCGGATCCGAGGTCCAGAAGGCCGGGAAGGAGCCCATGGATGAGGGTGACGAGGAGGAAGAGGATGAGGGGGACGGCGAGGACGAGGAGGAACAGGATCAGGAGGAGGATGATGAGGAAGAGGAGGGGGAAGGCACCGAGGGCGAGGAGGAGGACGAAGATGAGCAGGGTGCCGAGGGTGCCGAGGGTGACGAGGAAGACGAGGAGGATGAGGTCGACGAACGGGAGGGTGTCCAAGGAGATGCTGGCCAAGGCACGGCTAGAAGGCCGACCGGGGTCGAAGAAGATCTTCCACCCCTTCCCCCTTTTGTCGACGCCGTCTCCCAAGCGGAAGGCTTGCCCTCGTCGGAAAAAGAAAGTCTTGACCATCCCACACAGTCCTTCCTCACCTGATGAGTACGCACCGAGACCGGGTCTCGAGTTTCCCCGGGTCTCCTTCAAGAATCCAGGGTCGATTCGGATGTATCCCGACGACATTAAGGATATCGAACTGATCCCTCCAGTGCCGGGCGAAGACACTCGGGTGAAGATCCGCGCTGATAGCATCCCGAGCATTTTGAAGGCGGAATACCTTAACATTATCAGGGCCGCCTACTATATTCCGCGGGAGTTCGAGATCTTCATTTTGAGCCCCGGTATTCGGCCCACCATGGCTCTGGCGCCGGGGTACTGTATGTTTCCCGAGGATGCCTTCCTCTCGGGGCTGAGGCTACCTCTGCATCCTTTTGTGAAGAGGGTTCTGAACTGGGCGAAGCTGTGTCCCATGCAGTACGGTCCGAACTCCTGGAAGCATTTAGTCTGCTTCATACTGAAGTGTCAAGAGAAAGGAGTGAAGCCGAGGCTGATGTATTTCTGAGCTATTCTTGGGATTGGTTTGCTCGGAGATCAGGAGGGGATTTTTTACTTTTCGCCGAGGCCACATAAGAAGGTTATGCACGGTCATCCGGACTCTATAAAGGGGTGGAAAGAAAAGTATTTTGTGGTTCGGACTGAGGGGTCTTGGGGAATTTCGACCAGGTGAAACTTCGTCAAGCCGAAGCACAAGCCTCCGAGGAAGAGCGACTTGACCTCCAAGGAGTGGAAGAGGGTGGAGAAGATAGTCGGGGGACACAGTATCGCGTGGCCTCGAGTGACCGAGATACACCTCGCCCGAGCCGGACTGAGTCCTGCCGGCCCTAGTATGTTTCTTTCCGAATATGTTCATTTTCCTACCTTCGTGTTAACGTTAGCTTTTCTTCTCTGTGTTTTTGTAGGGATGACAACTCAACAGGCGGACGGGAAGAAGATATTGCTCGCTGTCGCTGAGAAGGCGAGGGTAGAGAAGAGGAAGAAGGCCGAGCAGGAGAAGATAGCGGCCGAGAAGCAGAAGCTGGCTGCACGGACAGGGGCATCCTCCCAGGTGCCGGCCCTGGTGGCCAAGGAGCCTTCCCCGGTGAAGAGGGCCAAGAGGCAACACTCCCAGCCCTCCCATTCGTCGAGGGCGGCTCGGGACGCTGCGGGTGGTTCGGGCAAGACCGTGGATGCCCCGAAAAAAGGGCTCCCCCCTATTCGGCCGACTGCCGCAGAGATGGTGAGCAAGCAGGGTACGCTGCCATTTGCCCCTGATGGGTCGATCGTGCGGGGGGATTCTCTGCTTGACGGGCCTGTGGCGGTCGAGTTCGTCTCAAAGGCCGCCACCGAGCGCGATCGGATGGCCCTGGCGGCGCAGACGGCGGACCAGGCCTACATGCGGTGGTCCCAGGCAACCCTCTCGGTAACTTGGCTGGGCTCTACTTTACTCAATTAATCTTGGCAGAGTTTTTCTGATTTTACTCTCTTCGGGCAGGCGATGCTCCATAGTCAGCACTTCCACAAGTGCTTGGAGAAGGAGATATACATCGAGAGGTGCAATGCGGAGAAGTACCTCTGCGAACTGAACAAGGCCACAGATGATCTGAAAGATGCCCGGGCCATGGTGGCCGTCCACGAGGCCCAGATAAAGTCGCTCTGCAAAATTCACAAGTAGGACCGGGAGGACCTTGAGGCGAAGATTGCGGCCGAGGCGGAGAAGGGGAGGAAGGCACTGCAGGATATGGAGTAGGCCTGGGGGGAGACTCTGATGGTGGCGCAGGACGAGGCGTACGAACAGGTCAAGTCCCACTTTAAGCAGATCTACCCCGAGCAGAATGTGGACCACCTCTGCTATGGATAGCAGGCGAACCTGCCGCCGACCCCTGGTGGTGACGAGACGGGGGGAGTCGAGGGCGACGAAGAGGTGCCATTCCCCCCTCAAGAATAGACTAGCTTTTGTTTCTTTTTTCCTTTTTTCATTTTTGATGTAATTGCCTTAAGCGGACTGGCCACCGTGGTTTTTGTATCAAACTTTTGAAAGAAATGAAATTTACTTTTTTGGGCCGATCCTTCCAGACTTGTGTTTTTTGTGATATTTGCTTTCATCTTTTGGTAGATACACGGGACCCGGATCGCCGACCCCATTTCTGTCGATACCCCTCTGACTCGAGCGGGGAAGGAGGCTTGGGAGGCAGAGTTGGCTGGCCAACGAAAACAAGCTCAGGACCGAGCGGCTGCTAAGAATTATTTTCTGAACAGATCTAGAGAGCTTGGTCTGGAGGTGGTGCGCCTCAAGAAGGCCATAGCCGATCGGGACTGGTGGGTAATAGAGACGGACTGGTCCCTGTCGGATGATTCGAGCGGGCGGTCGGCTTCGAAGTCTTTCCTTCGCAAGGCCGTGGTTGAGAAAGAGCTGGAGGTTCGCAGGCTGAAGCTGGTGTTAGGCCCGGGTCTGGTGGAAGAGGCCAGCAACTCGACCCCAGGGCGATTTCCGACATTTCTGTTGGATGAGGCCCAGCCCGGTGATGCAGGAAGCTCGGTGGCGGGAGTATCTTCTCGGGCCGGTCCAATCAAGCGTGGGAAGATCCCCGAAGGGGGCACCGAGTTTGAATTTCAGGCCGAGTGCTAGTGAGTTGTTCTTTGTATTTGTACCGACGTTCATTGAGTAGTAAGCAATGAGTAATAATAATAGTCATTCGTTTTCCCGAACCTTGATTGCCTCGGCTGCCGAGGGTGGCCGGTGTGACTGCTACGAAGGGTCGCCACTGACTGCGACTGCATCATTAATGGCAACGTTTCGCATTCCCATGAGCATTTATGGCAACGTTTTGCCTTCTGCCGTTTCATATTTCCAGACGCAATAAATGTGGGCCTCAGGGGGCTATATAATCCCCACTCCCCTAGTTGATGATCAGGCAGTGAGTTGCTTGATTAGGGTGCCTGCGGAAGGCATGTGCCCAGAGAACACAATTTTTTCGCATACTCCGGATCGGAGGCACACCGATCACCCTCGGACTATTTGGGGTACAGGCCGTTAGAGCCACGAGACCCCGGGTTGTTCGTTGGTGAGCGGTGGGCCGACCGATTGGTTCGGGGGTTTGGATGGAGCCGAAGCGTGGTGGCTCTCCTGCCGTCCTCAAACAGTTCGAGGTTTCGGGTTTGTAAGAGCCTGAAACCCCAGGATGTTCGCGGGCGAGAGAAGGGTTAGCTTTGACAGCTCGAAGGCTCGGAGCGTTTGGCTCGGGACGGAGAGAGCAGAGGGTCGATGGCCCCCCTACCACCCTCGAACAGTTCGGGGTTTGGGCTCGTGAAAGCCGTAAACCCCGAGTTGTTCGCAGGTGATAGGGTGGTCAACAAATCGACTCGAAGCTCGGGGTGTCTGCCAAAGGCGGACGCTCTAAACCTTGATAAATTTTTTGTCAACACATGGTAGTAGGTCGTAACCGAGCCCCTATGTGGGTGAGAGAAATTTGTAGGCGTAGCAGTGGGTCGCCGTCGAGCGTCAAGGTCGCGGTGCCTTGAAGAAGGTACCCGCCTTGCTCGGGACCGACGTCGAGCTCCCACGCTTGTTCTCAGGGAGAGACAGTACGGGCGTGGCTGGCGGATGTCGCCTTGTACATAGGTTGATGAGCTTGAAGAAGCCCAAACCGAGCGAGGGACGTTGCCGAGCCCCCATACCGGTCAGAAAGGCAGTTGTAGGCGTAGCAGGGGGTCGCCGCCGAGCATTAAGGTCGCGGTGCCTTGGAGAAGGCACCCGCCTTGCTCGGGGCCGACGCCGAGCTCCCACACTTGTTCTCAGGGAGAGACGGTGCGGGCGTGGCTGGCGGATGTCGCCTCGTACATAGGTTGATGAGCTTGAAGAAGCCCAAACCGAGCGAGGGACGGTTGCCGAGCCCCCATACCGGTGAGAAAGGCAGTTGTAGGCGTAGCAGGGGGTCGCCGCCGAGCGTCAAGGTCGCGGTGCCTTGGACAAGGCACCTGTCTTGCTCGGGGCCGACGCCGAGCTCCCTCACTTGTTCTCAGGGAGAGACGGTGCGGGCGTGGCTGGCGGATGTCGCCTCGTACATAGGTTGATGAGCTTGAAGAATCCCAAACCGAGCGAGGGACGGTTGCCGAGCCCCCATACCGGTGAGAAAGGCAGTTGTAAGCATAGCAGGGGGTTGCCGTCGAGCGTCAAGGTCGCGGTGCCTTGGAGAAGGCACCCACCTTGCTCGGGGCCGACGCCGAGCTCCCACACTTGTTCTCAGGGAGAGACGGTGCGGGCGTGGCTGGCGGATATCGCCTCGTACATAGGTTGATGAGCTTGAAGAAACCCAAACCGAGCGAGGGACGGTTGCCGAGCTCCCATACCGGTGAGAAAGGCAGTTGTAGGCGTAGCAGGGGGTCGCCGCCGAGCGTCAAGGTCGCGGTGCCTTGGAGAAGGCACCCGCCTCGCTCGGGGCCGATGCCGAGCTCCCATACTTGTTCTCAGGGAAGCTTGTATGGAAAGCTTTGCAGGCTCGCGCAGTTATCCGAGCACCGAGCCCTAAGCTTGTAAGGGAAGCTTTACAGGCTCGCGCTTTTATTCGAGCACCGAGCCCTAAGCTTGTAAGGGAGGCTTTACAGGCTCGCGCTTTTATCCGAGCACCGAGCCCCAAGCTTGTAAGAGAAGCTTTTCTGGCCCGAGCTTTTATCCGAGCACCGAGCCCTAAGCTTGTAAGAGAAGCTTTACAGGCTCGCGCTGTTATCCGAGCACCGAGCCCTAAGCTTGTAAGGAAAGCTTTGTAGGCTCGCGCTGTTATCCGAGCACCGAGCCCGAGATATGTTCTTTTCTTTGTAACAAAATAAGAAGCCATAGGCTTGTTTTAAGAAAGCTGGCATATTTATAATATACTTGAACTTTACAAAAGACCAGACACGACGTGCCGATTACAATTACGATAATTTACATGGAGGCTACTCTCCTCCTAAGAATTTGATAAGGTGTTCCGCGTTCCAGGGCCTCTTGATGGGCTTTCCTTCGGCACTGGTCAGGCGGTACGTGCCCGGGCGCACGACTTTGGATACCTTGTAGGGACCCTCCCAGTTTGGTGCCAACTTTCTCTTCTGGCTGGGATTGGATACCGCCAGCTTTCGGAGGACAAGATCTCTGAGTTTGATGTCAGTTGGGCGCACCTTCTTATTGTAGAACTTCTCAATTCTTTGCTGGTAGATGCTCCTTCTAATGGCGGACTTTTCCCTGACCTCGTCTATGAGGTCCAGGTCGGCTCGCAGCTGTTGGGAGTTGGCGGCCTCGTCAAAAGCAATGATTCGGGGTGAAGGGATCCCGATCTCTAAGGGAATGACGGCCTCTGCGCCGTATATCAGATTGAAAGGGGATTCTCCTATGGGGATTCTCTTTGTTGTTCGGTGGGCCCAGAGAACGCTGGGTAGCTCGTCGACCCATAACCCCTTGGAAGAGTTATCGAGTCGTTTCTTGAGGCCAGAGGATTTGGCAGTTCGCGTTCTCGGCCTGATCGTTAGACTGGGGATGGCACACTGAGGAGAAGCACTGCTGGATCCCAAAATTTTCGCAAAACTTACAGAAATTCTTACCCGTGAATTGAGTCCCATTATCTGTGATGAGCACTTGCGGAATCCCGAACAGACAGATGATGTGTTTCCAGAAGAATTGCTGAGTCTGTCGCTCGGTGATCGTTGCTAATGGCTCGGCCTCGATCCACTTCGTGAAATAGTCGATCGCCACAATGAGAAACTTTCGCTGGCCCATTGCTTTTGGAAATGGGCCTACCAAATCCATCCCCCACATTGCAAAGGGGGTCGGACTGGCCATGGACCGGAGGTTCGCCTGAGGAGCCCTCTTCACGGGAGAGAACCGTTGGTAGGGGCCACACGTCTTCACTAGGGCGAGGGCATCTTGCAGCATAGTGGGCCAGTAGTACCCGTGATTTAGTGCCTTCCATGCTAGTGAACGGCTTCCCATGTGACATGCACCGATCCCCTCGTGCAGTTCCTTGAGGGCGTACTCGGCTTCGTCTGGGCTTAGGCAGTTGAGGTATGGTCTGCCATCGGTTGTTGTATAGGACCTTTTGAAGAGTGTGGCATTGATGACCGTGAATCTTTCAGATCGGATCCTGATCTGCCTTGCTTCAGCTCGGTCTTCGGGGAGCTCTCCCTTGACTAGGAATTTTTTGATAAGAGTGGTCCAGTCGTCGGGAGGAGCTTCGTCTTCGATGCACAGAATCTCCGGGGAGTCTGTACTTGGCTTCAACAGGACTTTAATTAGGACCGTGCGGTCGAGGCCTTCAAAGGATGAGGAAGCCAATTTTGACAGGGCGTCGGCCTGGGCGTTCAGCTCCCGGGGGATCCTTAAGACAGCCGATTCGTCGAAGGACGATAATAGGCGTTGGACTATGGTCCGGTACCTGACCATCCGATCGTCACGGGCCTCGTAGTCCCCGGTGATCTGGTTGACCACCAGCTGAGAGTCATTAAAGGCCCTGATCTGTTTGGCACCGGCTTGATGAGCCAGGTTGAGCCCGGTGATCATCGCCTCGTACTCAGCCTCGTTGTTAGAGGCCGGGAAGTTGAGGCGGAGACAATACTGGAGGAGGAAACCATCCGGGCCTCGAAGAATGATGCCTGCACCACTCCCCGTTTCGCAAGAGGAGCCGTCGACGTAAACCTTCCACGTCTGGTCGGCTTCTTTGCTCGCGGGTTGCTCGGAGATGGTGTATTCTATAATGAATTCGGCGAGGGCCTGCCCTTTGATAGACGTTCTTGGTTGATAGCCGATGTCGTACTGGCTGAGTTCGATCGACGATTTGACTAGTCGACCGGAGCTCTCGGGTTTGTAGAGTACGGCCTTCAAGGGTTTATCCGTGAGCACCTGGATCGAATGTGTCTGGAAGTAAGGACGAAGCTTCCGCGCGGCTATGACCAAGGCATACGCCACTTTCTCCATCCTGGAATACCGGGTCTCAGCGTCGAGCAGGACCTTGCTCACATAGTAGAGGGGCTTTTGAACCCCCTTATCTTCTCAGACAAGGACGACGCTGAGCACGTTCTCCGAAGCGGATAGGTAGAGCCAGAGTGGCTCCCCTGGTTCGGGCTTGTTGAGGAGAGGAGGGTTGGCGAGGTACTCCTTCAACTGTGCGAAGGCCTCTTGCTGTTGAGTACCCCACTCGAACCTCCTAGTGCCGCGCAGCGCCTTGAAGAACGAGAGGGACTTCTCTCCAGATTTGGAGAGGAAACGGCCGATGGCCGCCAGTCGCCCCGTTAGCCTGTGGACTTCTTTGATATTCCTGGGAGGGGCCATGTCTATTATGGCCTGGATTTTTTCGGGGTTCGCCTCGATGCCGCGCTGGCTGACAATGAACCCTAAGAACTTCCCCGAGGAGATGCCGAAGGCGCACTTCGCCAGATTGAGCCTCATGTTGTGGGTTCGAAGGACCCCGAAGGCTTCTTCCAGATCGGCGACGTGGTGCTGTCCTTGTTGACTTTTGACGAGCATGTCGTCGACGTATACCTCCATTTTACGCCCGATTTGATCTTTAAAGACTCGGTTGACGAGCTTCTAGTAGGTGGCGCCGGCGTTCTTCAGCCCGAAGGGCATGACCCGGTAGCAATACAGTCCCTTGTCTGTGACGAAGGACGTCTTGGCGATGTCCGGGGGAAACATCCGGATTTGGTTATAGCCTGAGAAGGCATCCATGAAGGAGAGGAGCTCGTGACCCGAGGTAGCATCGATCAGGGCATCAATGCTGGGGAGAGGGAACGGATCCTTTGGGCATGCTTTGTTAAGGTCGGTAAAATCTATGCAGATCCTCCAACTCCCGCTCGCCTTCTTCACCATGACGACGTTCGCCAGCCACTCTGGGTAGCTGACCTCTTGTACAAAATGCACGGACAAGAGCTTGTCCACTTCTGCATTTACTGCCTATTGTCGCTCAGGAGCGAACTTGCACCGCTTTTGGACGACTGGCTTCGACCCGGGAATCACGCTGAGTTTGTGCATGATGAGATCTTCGGAGATACCGGGCATGTCAGAGGGCTTCCAGGCAAAGAGGTCGACATTGTGCCGAATGCAGGTGATTAGGGCAGTCTTGAGGTCGGGGGCGAGGGAGCAGCTTGCTCAAAAGTGCTTCGACGCATCCCCTGTCTCGAATGAGACTTCTTGCAGCTCTTCCGCCGGTTCTGGCTCTGGCTGGGTTCTTTCGGGCTCCAGCTCGACGGCATCGAGGGGAAACACCCCGCTTCCGATTGCCCTCATGTAGCACGAACGTGCTATTTCTTGGTTCCCTCAGATAACTCTGACGCCCGTGTTGGTAGGGAACTTCATTTTCTAATGGTAGGCCGAGGGAACCGCCTGGAGGGAGCAGAGCCCCGGACGGCTGAGGATGGCGTTGTAGGCTGCCTTTACATTCACAACCATGAAATCCATGGACTCGGTCCTTCTGTCCGGCTTCGTGCCCGCCGTGACATCCAGGGTGACGACCCCCTCTATAGTCACGGGGACACCAGAGAATCTGTGTAGGGTATACCCGGCTGGCTTTAGTTTCTCACAGGAGAGCTTTAGGTTCTCGAATGCTTCGAGGAATAGAATGTTGACCGAGCTCTCGTTATCCACGGGGATTCTCCGGGCGTCAAAGTTCGCCATGCTGAGGTTGATGATGAGGGCGTCACAGTGAGGAAGCCGGACCCCTTCTAGATCCTCTCCTGAGAAGGAGACAGGGAGTTGCTGGACCTGGGCGGAGAGAGGGCCCTGGACAGTGTTGACATCCCAGATGAAGGCCTTGCGGGAAGTGTTGGATTTCCCTCCCATGGGCCCTCCGTGGACGCAATGCAGGATTGCCTGACCGTCAGGCTCCTCGGGCTCCGGATCCCGCTCGGGACGCTGTCGGTGCCCTCGAGGAGGAGAGGAATCCCTCCTGTTTCTATTGTCCCTCTGTTCCCGGGCACCTTCTCGTTTGAATTCTCGGAGGTACCCTCGTTGGATGAGGGCCTCAATTTCGTCCTTCAGGGCACGGCAGTGATCTGTGTCGTGCCCGTTGTCTCGATGAAAATAGCAATAGAACTGCTGATCCCTCTTCTTACTGGTGTTGTTGGATGGTCGAGGGGGGTACTGGACGAGGTCGCTGTCTTCAATCGCTAAGAGGATTGTCGACACGTTCTGCGTCAGCGGAGTGTACCTCTCGAAGCGGGGGATCGGCGGAACCTTCTTTGCGGAGCCTCCGTCTCTTGGAGCTTTTTTCGCCGGCTCAACCTCGTCGGCCTTGCACTTCCCCTTCCCGGGAACTTCCTTCTGGTCCTTTGGATTGAGGGCCTCTTCGGCCCGAATTTATTTTTCAACCCGGTTGAGGAGGTCGGGGAAGTCTATCGGCGGCTTCTTTGCCAGGGAGGCCTTCAGCTGTCCATGTCGGACATTATGGCGGAAGGCTACCGAGGCAACGCCGGGGTCGAGGGATGAGACTGACCTCGCCTCGGTGGTGAACCTTCGGAAAAATACTCGGAGGGGCTCCCCTTCCTTCTGCCGGAGTCCAAGTAGTGATACACTCGTTCTTTCGGCCTTTCAGCTGGTTACAAAGTGGGCGAGGAAGCTGCCCTCTAGCTGGTCGAAAGAATAGATGGAGCCGGGGGTGAGCTTGGAGAACCATTCCCGAGCTGGACCCCGGAGTGTTGTGGGGAAGGCTCGGCACAGGAGGGGTTCCGATGCGCTGTGAATCATCATGAGGGTTTTGAAGCCCTCCATGTGATCAGCAGGATCGCCCTCGCCGTCATATGTTTCGAACTGAGGCAGTCGGAAATTGCAGGGTATCTCCGCCTGCAGGATGAGGGCGGAGAAAGGGGGACGAACCGGCCGGTACCCCTGAGCTGTTCTTGGGTCGCCGTTACCAACGTGGTCGAGGCGCTCCTCCATTTCTTGAAGGCGCTTCAAAATGTCGCCATCATACTCTGGGGGGATTGTAGAGTGGCGAGACACGCTAGCCTCGGCCTGTGACCGTGTGTGGGAACGGCGGGCGTTCTCGTTGATGGGGACCCCTCGGATGGCACCCAAGATTTCCCTTCGGAAGTCCTGGAACTCCTGGTGGGTAACCGGGGCTCCTTCGGCCCGGTTTGGTTGGGCAGACTGTTGCCGACCGACCCGGCTGAGCGCCGGCTTCCCGCCCTTGGGACAGGGGGTCTGGGATGGTTCAGAGCCGAGTTGGAAGCGGCTCCTCCCCTGCCACGGCTAGCCTGGCGGTTCGAGATTACCCCCCGTAGGTCGCCCGGGCGGGAGGCATTTGGCTGGGGCTCATGGCTGACCCCTTTGTTGTTTGGTCCTTGAGCATCGGCAGCGATGCCTTGCGGAGGCACGTCGTGTCGGCGTGCGGAGGTAACAGCTTTTGCGGCTTTGGGCACCATGTGAGCTCGGGTCGACGGGAATGCCGACGGGGGCGGAGCTCGGGTCGGCGTCTACGAGGGTACCGCTGGAAGCGAGGCTCAGATTGGCGTCTACGATAGGAAGTTTCCCACAGACGGCGCCATCCTGATGCGGTTTGTTTTTGGGGAACGTGTGGATGCACCAGGCATGAGTTCTTACTCGATTTGTATTGAAGGAGAAGACACCTATGCAAACGACCCTTGGCTGGGCGAATGGTACTGAGGTAGGCGGTATTGAGGTGGAGGCTGATGCTCGACTCAGATCTTTGAGGCTCGGATCCGAGGGTCTCGTGTACCTGCAGACGTCTCGGAACACCGGGGTTGGTCCCGGTGGCAGACTCTCTATCGATCTAGTCAGTCACTGAGAGAGAGTAACAGTAACTAGGATTTTGGTGGGAAAAGATCGATTACCTGGAGAAGGAGTAGGGGTCTGGTATTTATAGAAGATTTCAACCGGGTCTGGACCCGGTTGCCCGTGTGGCTGAAGCGGTGGAAACCTGGGCGGTTTAGGGCTGACGTGGCAGATGCCCGGGCAGTTTCTGGGCTGACGTGGCAGCGGTCCGGGTGGTTTTCCGACGCTGACGTGGCGGATCTGGAGAATCAGGAGGTGCGCGCATCCTGAGGGGATCCTGTGGCCCAGGATGGGCCACGTCATTCCTAACCCATATCAGATATATATATGATGTTAGATACTACTTGCTCGCATTTGTCAAGTTGGGATGGGAAAGGGGTCTCATGTATGCCATGTGATGAGAAAATCCAGCCTCATTCTTCAGAATATCTTCGTTGACCACATGAGTTATTCATGCATGGTTGAATGATGCTTCGTCTATCGTGATACTTATTAACTTCGATCTATCAATATATCTGTTTCGATTTTCCACATCTTCAGAGATGATTTGACATGCCTCAGTGGACTTTTCTAGACATAGAAAGATGTGGCAATGGTGATGAGGAGTGGGATACCAAGAGCCAAACCTTCTATAAAAGGAGAGGATATGAGAAGCATGAGGTAGACAAGAAGAACAACAACACATTTCATTTTGTTAGTGAGAGTCCGTTATCTCAAGTGTATTATGAGAGATAAAAATTTTGAGCCTCAAGCTATGTTATAATTGAGAAAAAGCCCTTGTAATTATCCTTCCCACTAGTGGAACTGGTGCAAAAGGAGATGGAGGACGTATGCCACAATTGAGCCAAACCTCGTTAAATATTGTGTGTTTCATCTTACTCATTTTTAATATTTTTTTTTTTTTTCTTTCCACTTCTCATCTCAACTCAGATTAGGAAAATCTTGTTTTCCCAACAAGTGGTACCAGAGTCAGGTTCATCAAGTTCTAGTGTTGAGATGGAGACTCCCACGATAGTGTTCGAATGATCAGTTTGAATGGTCAAAATTGGATGATTTGAAAGGTAAAGATGGAGGACTTACTCTATTGCAAAGACCTCCATATACCAGTAGAAGGTGATAATGCAAAACCGAAATCCATGACGGCTGAAGATTGGAAGAAGCTTGATCGCAAGGCCATCGGCACCATTCGGCAATGGGTGGATGACATTGTGTTCCACCATGTGTGGGATGAGACATTGGCAAATTCCTTTTGGAAGAATCTTGAAGGTCTCTATGAAAGGAAGACTGCCGGCAACAAAACTTTCTTGATTCAAAAGCTTGTCAATCTCAAGTTCAAGGAAGGTGAGTCCATCGTCGAGCATTTCAATCAAATTTAGAGCACTGTAAATCTGCTTGGTACCATGGAGATGGTGTTGGAAGATGAGCTACAAGCACTTCTCTTGCTTAGTTCATTACCGGATTGTTGAGTGACTCTGGTGGTGTCACATAGCAACTCCGCACCCAACAGAGTGGTATCCATGAGTCAAGTTACAAGCACAATTCTCAATAAAGAGACCCAAAGGAAATCCTTCAGCTCTTCTCATTTGCAAGCTCTTGTCACCAAGAATAGGGAGAGGAGCAAAAACCAACAACCTTACGACCATGATAAGCCGAGAGGAAGATCAAAAGTGTGGAATGATATCGCTTGTCATTATTGTAAAAGGAATGATCACAAGAAGCGAGAATGCCACAAATTCAAAAGAGATAAAAAAGAAGGATGAACCGATGAAAAGCAAGAAACTAAGGATAACACAGTCGTTACCATCACTGATGGTTTTTTGCTACTTTTGACGCATGAAGATGATTGTGCAAGTATTGCATGTCAACATCCAGATTGGGTGACTGATTCTAGTGACTCCTACCATGCTACTTTCTAGAAATACTACTTCACTATGCTTTGGGAAAGTCTATGTGAAAATGGGTAATAAATGTTCTTCAATTCTTGGTATTGGTAATATTTGTATTTCCACTAACCTTGGGATGAAGCTACCTCTCAAATATGTGAGACTTGTTCGTGATCTTCGCCTCAATTTACTCTATGTTGGCAAGTTTGATGAAGAAATGTACACAATTTGCTTTGGTGAAGGGCATTGAACCAATGGTGCACTTGTTTAAGCAAAAGGGAGGTAGTGCTGAACTCTCTACAAAACACAGTTGCACATGGAGAAAGGTGAGATTATCACGGTGAAAGTGTAATGCACCACAAAAATAAAATAACATTTACATTATTATTAATTTTGCCTACAAGTTTGTACGTGCAACACACGTGCGTTGTAATGTGTTAGTGGCACTTTTATTATTATTTATTATTATTATATTTATTTTGATAGAAGGGTTTTTGTTTCTGGGCTATTAATATTAATTAAAAACTAGAATTAATAATGTAATTATTATTTGGGCCCATAAAAATCCAGCCCAAGACAAAGGAGGCAAACCAAACCCTAACCCTAGGGTTTGACCGACCATATATAAAGAAAGGGTGAGAGGGACTCTTTCTCTCTCTCACTTTGATTGTTTTTCTTTTGGAGTAGCATTAGGGCTTTTGGAGGCTATTGATCAAGAATCTGACATTAGAAAAGGTGGGTCTTCTTCTTTCCTCATGTTTTATTAATATTGTTTGCGAGCTCATAACATGAATAGTTTTGTAGATTGTGATTAATTTTCATTAATGCAAGAACTATATTTTGTTGTTCGTTCTATGAAATAGATGCATGATAGATGTTTGTTATGCTATTCTAATAAAAGAAAGCATGTTAAAATTATATTATGATATTTTATGAGCATTTAATGATTTAAATAGACAAGAAGATCTAGTTGTGTTGTGTTGTTCTTGAAATATACATATGTTGTTAAGAATTCACACCATGCAAATAACTCATCTTTTAATTTCAATTTCATGCCATAGTTTTGATTGTGGACTTGGATATTTGTTATTGATTATTAACATGAAGATCTAGCAATTATTAAACACATAAAATATCGATTTTTTGTTGTTTAAAATCTCAGTTTTGGAGTATATTTCTTGCTGATTTTTTTAGGTTTCATGTATTGAAAGATTAGAGTTATGATTTCGGGTGTGGGCTGTTTTTGGATTCAGGTCGGGCCCAAGAGGGGCTCGGGTCTGAGTGTGTTTGGAATTCAGGTTTGGATCCAAGGGGTGTCAGATTTGGTTCAGGTTGTTGTGGAGTTGGGTTTCGGTTTCAAGTTGTATGCAGGTTCGGGTCTGAGTTGCGGGGGGGCTTGGGTCAGTTTTGGGGTTTTGATTAAGCTAGGGCTCGGGTTCGAGTATAGGTGGGGCTCTGGTTTGGATTTTAGTAGAGTTCAGGTTTAGACTTGTAGTTGGTTTAAGTTTGAGATGTGGTTAACTTAATCAACTTAGAATTAGTTGATAAAAAATAGTGGCTTATCATACAAAATATAGTAATTATACTCACTAATAATTGGGAAGAGAGAATCAATATTAGATAAGGAGTGTTTTAATTATTCAATCTAGAACTAGTATGGTTTATCTCGCTTTTAATTCTAATAATTGATAAACATAAGTTGATTATTGAATAACTAAAATCTAATGATAGAACTTATTATTATTTGGCAAATAAATCGGGATTTAGAAATGGGATTAATTGGGTGTGAGATCAAGATTTATACAAGATTTGCAAGTCGTGTGATGACTAATAGATGGACTCAAGAGATGTGAGTGAGATCTAACTTGTATTTGTGCTTCGACCTAAAAATTCGGTGTAGTTGATAACTTTTTAGATTTTGAAATTACCTAAACAAATTAGGGTTGACGTAGGAAACCCTAAAATGTGACGTGGGTGTGATGTCCTAGTTGTGTAGGGTTTCTAGAGGCTGAGCAAGGACCTGGGTACCGCCAAGTTATTGTTCTTAGAATGTGGGAATAAACCGAGGTGGGCTATTATTCCTAGTATTGTTCAGTTCGAGCTGGTAGGGTGATGCTAGCTTTAGGCTGTAATTGTTTGTATTTGAATATAAGGACATGCACTAGAACAGAGTTATGATAAAAACAATGATGAACATGTTCGATAAAGAGCTGCGGTTTCTAGGAATGTTCGGGACAGTGGATACGCCCGGTAAATCCATGGGTGGTGGGCTAGGGGTAGGCCGGTAAGGTCCTTAGTTACGGGTGATCGAATTGCTTGGATTCAGGACTGAAAATACGCTTGGTAAATCCATATGTGGTGGGCTAGGAATAGGCTGGTAAGGTCCAATATCCTGGGGGTGCAATTTACACGTGATTACACGTTGGAGTATGGATCATCGAGTTTGGCTTGCATAGCAAGAGATTAATCCCTATAATGAGGAGGGCGTTAAGGGCTTGCCCTCAAAACCTATATTGTATGGGCGTCATGGAATTCCGAACAAGCATGCTTTAGAAAGAGAATTGTGTGCATTCTATTTGTGCATTAGATTTCAGGATCATAGCATACACTTATATACTTAGAATATATTTACTTTCACATAATTTTGGCATCAAAATTGTCAGTTGTTGAGAACTAGAAGATCGCTATTATTGGTAGCATTGCATCAGTTGTATTCAACTGACGTGCCCATAGTATAAAAGATTTTCCGGACTCTCATGGATTTGAGTTTGACGTGGATTCTTGTGGAAGACTGAAGCTTGAATATTATAACAAGTTGTAATTTATTATGCGAAATTCTCCGATATTTGTAATGAACAAGGATGTATTAAATTTTTTTAATTTTCTCTATAAATTTACTATGTTTGTACTAAATTAAAGTAAAAAATTTTGGATGTATCACGGATTTCATGTTTATGAAATTTAGGGCATTACAGAAAGAAACCTCTATAGATTTCTGGCACAAGCGGATCAGCCACATGAGCGAGAAAGGGCTACAAACTCTTGCACGTCGACAACAACTTCTTCCCATGAGAGGTACAAAAATGTCACACTGTGATCGTTGCTTAATTGACAAGCAACATAGAATAACTTTGGTTAAGAATGCTGACAAAAAGAAGACATAATTATTGGATTTGGCTTATTCATATGTATGTGGACATATGAGTGTTAAAACGCATGGTTGTGCATCTTATTTTATAACCTTCATAGATGATGCATCTAGGAAAGTGTGGATGTATGTCATAAAGTACAAAGATTAAGCCCTTGAAATATTTAAAGATTTTTATGCTAAGGTTGAAAGGGAAACTGAGAAACTCTTGAAGTGTATTCACACAGACAATGGTGGCGAGTATGCTTCAAAGATGTGTAAAGATTATTGCTCCATATATGGCATAAGACACAAAAAATCTGTCCCACACACACCACAATATAAGGGGGTTACAGAAAGAATAAACCACACAATTGTTGAGAAAGTTAGGAGCATGCTCTCTTTAGCAAATCCACCTAAGACGTAGAAGCGGTACGGACCACTTGCTACTTGATAAATGTATCCTCTTCAGAACCTTTGGAGGAAGATGTTCCAGGAAGAGATTGGACTAGGAAAGGATGTGTCATATTCTCATTTGAGAGTATTCGGGTGCAAACCTTTTGTTACCTAAGGAGCAAAGAAATAAGCTCGATGATAAAGCCATACTATGCATTTTGTTGGGTTATAGTAGTGATGAATTTGGTTATAGATTATGGGATCCTAAAAATAAGAATTCATAAGAAGTGGGGATGTCTTTTACGAAGATAAAACTTTTGCTGATTCTGAAAAAAGATAAAGAGCCACAAAATGTTGACTTCATTCCGGATCCAATTCCTACGGTTTCTCCTTTGCCACATAATTCTGGTATTGAAGATGAGCAGATAGAAAATGAAGATGAAGTTGTAGGTTCCCTGACTCATGATCAAGGGAAGCAAATACATGAAGATCAGCCTCATGTGTAGGATCCATGAAAGCCGCAGTTGAGACAGTCAGAAAGAATATGAAAACTCTAAAAAAAAAAATTTATCTTTCGAGTTATCTATGGTGACTGATGCAAGTGAACCGGGAAATTTTCATGAAGCACAAGTTCATGAGTACAAGGACAAGTGGAGAAAAGCTATACGAGAAAAGCTATATGAGAGGAGATTGATTCCATGCATAAGAACCACATATGATCTGATGTAGCTGCCAAAGAATAAGAAAGCTTTGAAGAATAAATGGATCTATATGGTCAAGAATGAAGGCAATGGTCAAGTCAAGTACAAAGCTCGCCTAGTGTTAAAAGGTTTCAATCAGAAATAAGATATTTGTGTTATCTTCGATCTTTCTACATCTCTCGACCTAGAAGTTGAATAGTTAGATTTGAAACTGTTTTCTCCATGGTGATTTGGAAGAAGAAATCTACATGGAATAACCCCAGGGCTTTAAGGTAAAAGGAAAGTAACACTTGGTTTGGAAATTGAAAAGGAGCTTGTATGGGCTCAAGAAGGCACCTCGGACGTGGTATAAGAAGTTTGATTCTTTTATGCTTGACCATGGATGCAAAAAAACATCTGTAGATTATTGTGTTTATATTCGAAATTTTGCTGAAAATAATTTTATTATTCTCTCACTATATGTTGAAGACATGCTTGTGGGGCATAGATAAATATAAAAATGATAGGTTAAAGAAAGAGTTGAGCAAAGTCATTCGATATGAAAAACTTCGAGCCAACACAATGTACTTTGGGAATGAAGAATTTTCGTGATAGGAAGGTAAAGAAGTTAAGGCTCACAAAAAAGTTACACTGAGCGCGTTCTTGAGAAGTTCAACATGAAGATTTCCATGCCAGTCTCTAGACCTCTTGCCTCTCACTTCAAGTTAAGTTTACAACAAAGCCTTTCAACATAGAAGGAGATGGAGGAAATGAAGAGCATCACATATGCTTCCGCAGTCGAAAGTTTGATGTACTCCATGGTGTGCACAAGGCCCTACATCGCATATGTTGTTGGTGTTGTAAGCAGATTTCTTGTAAATTTTGATAAAGATAATTGAGAATCGGTAAAGTGGATCCTGAGAAACCTCAGAATAACATCCAAACATTGTCTATGTTTTGAAGCAACAAAGCCAGTTCTAGATGGGTACATAGATTCTGACATGGCAGGTTATATCGACAAAAGGAAGTCCACATCAGGATACTTGTTTACTTTTGCAGGGGGGGCAGTATTGTGGCAATCCAAGTCGCAAAAGATTGTTGCCCTATCCACCATAGAAGGTGAATACATAGCTGCTACAGATGCTAGCAAGGAGCTTCTGTGGATGAAGAATTTCTTAAAGGAATTATCCATTAAGCAGGAGAAGTTCAGTCTCCACTATGATAGTCAAAGCTCGATCGACTTGAGTAAGAATGCTACATATCACTCAAGGACAAAGCACATCAATGTTCACTATCATTGGATACGAGATGCTTTGGAGTAGATTGTCAAGATTTACAGTGGTCAAAATCCGTCAAATATGATGACGAAGCCTCTACCAAAGGAAAAACATGAGCTCTGCATAATCTTAGCAGGCTTGACCTCCCTTTCATCATGAGGCTGGAGGGGGGGATTGATGAAAAAGTTCAGCCACATTCGTCAGAGTCTCTTCGCCTACCACATGATTTATGCATACATAGTTGAATGATGCTTCGTCTAGTGTGAGGCTCATTAACTTTGATCCATCAATATACCTTTTCAAATTTACAACGTCATGGGAGATGATTTAGCATGCCTTATGGAATTCTCTAGGCATAGGAAGATGAGACAATATTTATGATGGACGAGATCCAAGAGCCAAGCATTCTCTATAAAAAGAGAGGGGATAAGGAGCATGAGGTAGATAAGAAGAAGAACAACAATACAAGCATTCTTCTTTGCAAGTGAGAGTCCATCATTTCAAGTTTATTATGAGAGATAAAATGTCACGCTCCGCTTCCCGAGATACGGGAACACGAGCACGTAACAAAGGCCCAGCAAATGATAAAAATATCATCCATAGCTGTAACAGATTAACTCAACAATATACAGGAGAATACAACCACGCAAGAAAAGAATAACCACATAAACGATAAATAAACTCCAAAATAATCATGAAAAAACTCACCAAATAATATCCAACATCTGGGAAAAAGTAAACTTCGGGACACACAAGCCCGGAATACAAAGTATGATAAAAGCAATAAAATAAACAAATAACATAATATAACTATAATAGTCCAGCTTCGATCTTTAGAAAGTTTGCTCACCAAGTCCTTGCAAATTTCCTTCTATACCTGCAAACTCACGGTCTAAAAATAAAAGAAACAGTGTCCGTTAGAGCAAGTCATGGATAGCAAGTAGCGAAAGCAAAGAAACAAGAAAAATATGGTATGTCAAGAAATAGTAGGCTAGAGCAAAGTCAAAGATCAAAGACAATAACAAATGTTGATAATAGAATCAAAGCCTAGAATTTATGATGCAATAAACAGCGATTGTAATGATGCAAGGTCAATAACATTTATCATGATCTAGAATGCGAGTGTCAATCCTAGGTTAATTAGTATATTATTATCCTATCTAATGCACGTAATACTGCGTCACATACTACAGGTTCGGTGCATGCAAACAGTGACCGTTTAGACTATGATGGTGAACTCAACAGATCGTGTACTCAGCACAATAATCAACGATTAACAATCAGTATTCCCCAATCAATAATCCACCATTCACACCATAATCAATCTAGAAGAAGGGGCCCTACTGAGTACAGTCTCCGATTGTTCACTACCAAGTCAACCCTTATTTACCCCGGCTTGTTAATATTTTATTATACTTAAATGTGGACATGCAATAGGACAAGAAATTTTGAATTGATGTCAAAAAGATGGCAAAGCACAAAGCAAATGGGGACATACTTATTTATTCCCTAGATGCACAATCAACAATGGACGTATAAGCAAAACACAAAGCACACATTCTGGATAGCAAGATATTGCTGTACAAAAATCTAATTTCCCGTTGCTACAAGAAAACAAAACTGGTTCCGTCAGAGATTCTGGAAAGTAGACTCTCTGCCGGTTACAGCGAATATACATATAACATATAATAAATACAGAAACTAGGCCTATAAGTTGATTCTTTACTGATTACATGTTCAAGCAGCATGTAATAGTCAAAGTACCTGAATATAAAAGTAGACTATAAAATCCTTTGAAAATCTCATAAAAATCATATTCCGATTCCAAACAGTGTTTAGTAACAAAAAAAATTAATCTCAGATTTTATTTCTCAAATTTTCTCTACTGTTTAAATTAATTAAGCATGGTGATGAATATCCAAACTGTATTCTGGAATTCAGAAGTCACTGTACGAAAATATGGATATCTTGCAATCGGTAGGTCGGATTGCAAAACCGTCTCTAGAGTTCACGCACACAGGGCTATAATTCTTATTTAATGATTTCTAATTGATATTATCTATAGATAGGTCAAAAATCATGTTCTTTACTGAACTAGTGTTCTAATAGCAACCTGGAGTCAAGTTTTCATATTTATAAAAGATCTGAAAAGTTATCAAATAATATTACAAAAATAATAAGGTGATTGTCAGTCATGTCTAGTAACAAAATATAAAATTTCAAGCTCTAATTATGTTTTTAGCATTTTATTTTAATAGAAAATCAAGTTGATGTATATTTGGATAGATTTCTGGAAATTGAAAACATAACAGTACTAACAATATGATATCTTTCAGTTAGTAAATCGGAATTTAGTTCTGTAAAAAGTTCTAAAAAATAGATTCAAAAAGCGACAGATGATATTTACAAAGTTTTATCAAATTACAAAAACAACTAGGCCGAAAAGTTAAATCAACATAGAGCAAACTGCAGGCCAGGAAGCAGGTTATTATTAAAAGACAACGAAACAACAAAGTATGAATATGATTTTGAAGCAAAAAATACAGAAACTCATAGTCAATCTCTAGGGTTGAATTCTACTATATATGAGACAAATAATTATCAACATAACATGATCATCACATTCAAACAAAAAGCATTCAATCATCAGTGTCTATATACATGTTCTAAACTAAGCATTCATGTCATGTGTGCATGTGACAATATATAACAGGCTTGGGTTTGAATCAAGGGAAGGGCACAAAAAGATGACTACTACTTGGTTTCCCCGATGAATCCGTAATAGTCACTTTGACGGTATCAAAACAGATAAAATATAATAATAGAAAGAGGAGTTACTTGCGAAGATCAAAGGAAATTTTTGAACAAGATAAATAAAACTAGTTCAAGAGAAACTTGCCTTTTAGATGGTTAATCCAAAATCGGAAGAATAACGGGATAAGAATCCCAACTACAACAATACATGTGCAAATGGCAGCAAAAGCGACACGTGCAAAGGACGTAACAGCAATACATGCAACGGACAGTAGCAACTACACGTGCAATGCACGTAGAACCAAGTATAGCAGGGCACAGCAATGGCAATGGAGGCAATAGGGGCTGGCGGCACTGGTTGCAAGTGTCGTCGCCGGCAGGGTGGTGCTGGTGGCCGAAGTACATGGGGTGGAAAAAATAGGCAGTGCTGATGGCAATGGGTTACGACGGGTGTCGGGGATGAAGGGTCGACGAGTTGAGGGCGAGGTGGACAAGGTGCTCGGGATTGCAGTGAGAGGGTGGAGACGACGAGGTGCAGGAGGAGTAGCAGTCAGTGGAGATGGGGGTGGAGGTCGAATGGCAATGGTTGGCATTGAGGGCACTAACGGCGAGGGAGGAGGATCGGATGAAGATGATGGCGGAGGTAGCAGTCAGTGGATGGATGAGGGTGTTGACGAGGACTGGGGTGTTGGACGACGGCGAGGGTGCTCGACGGAGGGAAGAAGACGAGAGGTTGATGACGATGCGGGTTGGGTTTTAAGAAAAAAACGGAGGAAGGGGAAGGGAAAGCGGCGAAATGAGAGAGGGAGAGATATATTATTTAGGGTTAATTAATAATTATGGTTTAATGTGTATTTATGTAACACCCCGGTCCGAAACAACGATTTTTCTAACAATTGCCCACCACAGGCTTACCTCATAAAAGGTGTTATAGCTGATTGGTGACCTCTAATCCCATGCAATTATATATATATAGGTAATTAACCTTTCAAATCTCCGATATGGGACAAATTTCCCACACCATTCTCTCTCCCCGAGAGAAACAACAGCAGACCAACAAGGGGGCCCACGCCACCTGGCGCCATTAGAAACTCCCCCCTTGCATCAGGCCCGACCGGCCACTACCCACGTGGCAGGCACAGGCGCAACAGCATTTGTTGCCCTCCTGGGACCCACCGGCCACAAATCCCATAGAAATTCTGTTGTGCGATCTAGATGATCTAAACTAGACACAAATTAAAAACCTCGCAAGTGTACGAATCGTTTGGAGAAGCGTAGTGACGAGCAAGGGTCGATCCCACAGAGATTGTAGTACTTAACTCACTAATCAATAAAATAGAAAATAGAATCTTAAAGTGTTGATCTAGAAGTCTAAGGAAATGAAAGGATAAAAATCTAAATTAAATAGCATCACAATTTGAGTCACGAATGTCTATTAAAGTAGTTGGGCGTTGATTTCTACCTATAGTCAATAATGCTAAGTTGTATACTACTCCAATTGCTCATATTTGTTCCTTTAAGGACATGGTATCTACTCCTTAAAGTAATGTTTCCCTAAGCTAAGAATCAGGCATGGTATCTACTCTAATTCGTTTCTTTCCTTAAGTATTTACCATGGTATCTACTAAGTTGCACTTGAAGAAAGCATATGAACAATGGAAACGAACAAACACTTGAAGTTCTAGAAATTGGTATCAGATCTAGATCCTTCAAGTTGATTAAACCAAGAACCCCGAAAGATTCCCTTGTTACAAGATATGAACACGAGATACGGGTCGTCTCAATATGCTCATATAACAGATTCAGATTTGTACTACACAAACTTAATAATCTCAGATTCAGACCAGTCGACTTGCTGTCACCTCAGTCGACTGCCCTTAGGACTCTGAACAAGTTTTATTATTATAAATCTATTCTAATTCACTCAGGTTTAATCAATAAGTAATAGAGTAGTATTCAGAAGAATATAAGCATTACATAACTACGGTTTCAATCTTCCCAACTATGAAAGTTAGTTCCACATAATAAAACTTTTATTGATTGACAAAATAGAGTTCATGACTACAATAAAAATAAGACTCAAAGGAAGAACAGAAGAACACTGATTTGTATGATGTTGAAATTGAGCCCAATCAGCAGTCGACTTGTTCTCCTTCTTTGATGCTTGCTGTCGACGGTAAGTTCTTGTTGATGGATCCTGCCTCCCTTTTATATTTCGGTCTCTTCGTTGATATTTATAGAACACGGCTCGAGAATTAGGGTTTGCACTTTTCTTTTATAGAAAGGTCCTCTTCTTTGTTTTTTATTTTCTCCCTTATTTGATCTGCGTTTTTATATCTTTCTCTTTTCTTCTTTCCTTCCTTATTTGCAAAGTTCCTGATTTCTTATCTTTTAACGCATAAGACTGAGTCCACCTTCTTAATTAATGACGAGTTGTTACATGCAGACGACCTGGGTTTGGATGAGGATGCATCTTCATATGTTCTTATCTTCTGACTCCGCCCACGATCAGTCGACTGGCTAGGGACGCAGTCGACTGTGCCGAGCCCCATCTAACTCTCTGTTCAGTCGCCTGTTAGAAGAATCAGTCGACTGATCTCTGCTTTTCCCTGTATATCATCCTCTCAGTCTGTATTAGTCTGGAATCTGCTTCGTTTTGCTGTTTTTGGTTGTTTCCTATGAAAAAGAGAAAAGAAGAGTAAAATACCACATATAAAGCATTTAAATGTCTAATTGCACTAAGATTATTGCTCCTAAATGTGAATATTATTGAGTCCATCAAATACCCCCAAACTTAGCTTTTGCTTGTCCTCAAGCAAAAGGTGAAATTATGAACAAGGGGAAAAATAATAGTCTCAACCCATCACTCCAAGAAAATGTCTCATTGTGCAAGCATCAAAATTTTGCAATCAAAATTATAAACAATTTGCAAGTAAAGTAAAAACAAGTATACCCACTTTCTCTAGTGCAATTGTCTATTCATAACTCCAAACTCAACCACACTTATCATGCAATTAATTATAGTTATAGTATGTAACTACCCAATCTGTGATTATCCCTTTTCTCTACTACAAACCGAGTAGCAAACTAGAGTTTTTTTTTTTTTTTTTTTTTTTTTTTTTTTTTTTTTTAGTCTCTTCTCTAAGTTGTCACTTGCCTTTTGACGCGAGTGCAAGACATTTGTGATGAATCCACCCGGTTACTCAACAAGTCACAAACTTTAAGTGCTTTGCATACTCATATTTCAAGTTGCCGTTTGACGTAAAGGTAAACATTGGTGAAGAATACCCCTAGTTACTAAGCACTCAAAATATTGGAGTAGATTGACTTTATTCATATATATATTCTTTTCATTTTTACTCTATTTACTTAAACTCTGTTTAGGACTAGATCAAAGGGAATAATCACTAGAAAAAGCATCACAATTTTTTTTTTTTTATGTATAATCGCATGACTCATATAATTTTGTAAGGCATTATGAAACTCAACAATCCTAAAGTAAATAAGTATCCTTCCTCTTACTTTATAAGAAATTGTTTATCCTAAAAAAATCAAAAGACTTCAAATATAACTAACAAATACCCCAAACTTAGATGGAACATTGTCCTCAATGTTCGAGCAAAACTTAAAATAGGCATGTGTTACCACCCAGTTTGCAGGAAAAATAAAATAAAGGAATAACTAAAGAAATGAATAAAGGAAGAGAGTGTAAGTACTCCCCTAAAAAATTGGGTTGCCTCCCAATAAGCGCTGTGTTTCCTGTCTTCAGCTAGACTCGATGAGTTGTGCAATGTATTGAATGGCTCGCGGCTCACAACTCATCGTATTATAAGGTTTCCCCTTCTGCCCATTCACCTTGAACGTTTGATTATTCGCCAATGCTCCATGTGGGGGAAACCTTTGCAACAATTTATGGACCGTACCATCTTGACATCAGTTTATCAGCAATGGTCCATCTTAATGCACCATTGTGCTCTTACAAGACTCCCTGCAGCTTCTCTTCTTCCTGCATCCTTAGGTTAGTAACTGTCACAGGTAATGTATGGTTTTTCCCCAAATATTCATACTTCAGGTGTTCATGTAGTGGCTTCAGCTCCACGTCTGGGGTCCTGGTAGCAGTCGACTGGCTCCATGCACCAGTCGACTGGTCTGGGAAAACACAAATGTTATCAGACACAAAATTTTCAAATGCAGGTGCAAGCTTACCTGAATATGGTTTTGGAGTTCCAAGGTAATGTGCTGTCTCTTCAATTCTCCCGTCATAGTATTCCTGTTCAACATGAGATAATGTTAGAGGGTGTGTAATTGTTGCTTGTAATGGTTCAACACTATGTTCCCGAAATGTTTGGTCACAAACTTCCTGAACCACATTAACATTACAACACTCATGATCATCGTGTGGTACTTTTGGTGCATCAAACATTTTAAACTCAATATCGTCCTCTAGTGTTGTCACCGATTGGAGCTGTTCTTGTCCTCTAGGGTTTGGTATGGTTTTTTGTGGGAGTTCTCCTTCCTTTCTTTCATTTAACTCCTTCGCAATTTGACCAATTTGATTTTCCAATTTCTGAATGGCCTACCCTTGTTGGTTGCTTGTTTGTTGTTGCTGTTGGAGTAATTGAAGAACGGTGGATTCGAAATCCAACTTCTTTTGTTCTTGCACTGGCTGATCAAACTCATTCCCAATCTGGAGTTGCTGCGCATGCCCTTGTGTAAATTGATTGCCTTGATGGTTTTGATTATTGCTCCATGAGAAATTTTGATGGTTTTGCCACCCTGGGTTGTATGTGTTTGAAAATGGGTTGTTCTTGGGTGGGTACATTTCTTGTCCTATGTAGTTTGCGTGCTCCTGATCTGTGAAAGAAGACATGGGACATATATTAGTTGTATGATCAGAATGAGAACAAATTGCACAAATTTCTTTTGGTTGGTTTTTGTTTGTTGGAAATCTAGCTACCTAAATATATATAGATAAAACTAGACACAAATTATAAAAACCTCGCAAGTGCACGAATCGAATCGTAGTAATAGCAAGGGTCGATCCCACAGAGATTGTAGACCTCAACTTACTAATCAATAAAACTAATAATAAAAATGAATAAGAGTTGTCATAATATTCTAAAAGAACTAAAAGATTAAAACTAAGATGAGAGGTGTTGAATCACAAATATCTCTTGAATAGTTGGGTTGTTGATCTCCACCAATAGTTAGTAATGCTAATTTGCCTTCTGAATTTACTTCTAATTACTCATGTTGTTCACTTCAAGGGCATGGTATCTACTCCTTAAAGTATTGTTTCCCTAAGCCAAGAATTAGGCATGGTATCTACTCTAATTCGTTTCTTTCCATAAGTATCTAGCAGGGTATCTACTAAGTTATACTTAGAGAAAACATAAGAACAGTGGAAACGAACAAACACTTAAAGTTCTAGAACTTGGTATCAGATCTAGATCCTCTAAGTTGATTGAACCAAGAACCCCTAAAGATTCTTTTGTTACAAATTATGAGCACGAGATTCGGTCGTCTCAATATGCTTCATATAACAGATTTAGATAAATGATAACATAAACTTGATATTCTCACGTGCTGTATGTCAGTCGACTGGCTCTCACCTCAGTCGACTGCTCTCAGACTTCGAGATCAAGTTTGATGATCATCAATCTATGTCAATTCAACCAGATTCAATCAATAAGTAATCAGAAGATCTCAGAAGAATATAGCACTACATAACTACGGTTTCGATCTACCCAACTATGAAATTAGTTCCACATAATAATAACTTTATTGCTTAACAAGTTTGAATACATGATCAACATAAAAGAATAAAGAGAGAAGAAAAAATAAACTAATGGATTCCGGCAATATGGTCGACTGGCTGTCACACAGTCGACTGCCTTCTGGTTGCTGGATCTTCTCTCTCCTTCTTCGATGTTGATGGAGTGATGCTCTCGATGCTTGTTCAGGAACTTGGTGATTGAGTTGCTTTCCAGAGATATATCTGATCATCCTTGGATGGAGTCGTGGAGTCCAGAGAGAGCCCGTTCAAGAGATGGTATTCTGATATTTATAGAACACGGCTGAGAATTAGGGTTTCCACTTTTTCAGGAAGATCCTTCTTTATTTGATTTGATGATTAATATCTTTCTCTTTTCTCCTTTCCTTCCTTATCTGTTTACCACGTCCACTTGGAAAATACCCTGTCTTTTGATTTGATTCGCTGCATAAAATCTTGATTCAAATAGATTTGAAATCAGATTCAGGTGTATCTTCGAATATCTTATCTGTTTACTCCGCCGCAGACCAGTCGACTTATCTTCGAACCAGTCGACTGAGTCGAGACTTATGTAGATTTCATCTGTGATCAGGCCAGTCGACTGCTTTTGGGAGTGAGTCGACTGTGTTGATAGTAGTGGAAAATCAGCTTCTCTTGTTCAGTCGCCTGTGTTGGGGAACCAGTCGACTGATCCTCTGCAGTTTTTTGTGTATTATCCTTGAAGTCCTAAATCTGCTTCGTTTTGCTGTTATAAGCTGTTTCCTATGGAAAAGAGAAAATAGGAGTTAAATACCACATATAGAGCTTTTAAATGTCTAATTATATTAAGATTATTGCTCTAAAAAGTGAACAATATTGTGTTCATCAGTTTTTTACGCCACCCAACGTTGAAATTGTATTCACAAGCATATCAATCTTTTTGTTCATCATCTCCATTTCTAATTGCATGCTATAATTGCTAGAAATTTCGTAGACTCCCTGTTTTTTACGAAATGCCTCTTCTTGTTGAGAATTGTTGTGAGTTCTCACTGAGTTCTTCAAATAGCTCGATGGCCTCCTCACCACTTTTCCTCATCAAGATTCCATTGCAAGCTGAGTCTACAATTGCTCTGTTAGTGTCATTTAAACTCTCATAAAATGCTTGTACCTGATCATCCTTAGGTATGTTGTGCATAGGACACTTGAGAAGCTTGTTCTTGAAGTCCTTCCATGCCTCGAAGAACAAATCGCCATCTTTCTGTTGGAAGAGTAGAATTTCCCATTTTAGTTATCTGGTCTTCTGGGCTGGAAAGAATTCCTTCAAGAACTTTGTTGCCAATTGCTCCCACGACTGAATTGATCCTGGTTCCAAAGAATTATACCACAATTTAGCATTAAGTTTTAATGAAAATGGAAACAAGATTAACCTGATTTGTTTAGGGGTAAGCCCTTGGACGCTTTGTGTTCTGCAAAGATCAAAGAAATCTTGCAAATGTAGATGCGGATCTTCGTCTAGTCTGCCACTGAAGTGGGGAACCATGCCAAGTAATTGAGATGATAGGTGCATATTCCCTGTGACTTTAGGTTGAAAAGCTATGCAAGACGGTCGCTCAATATTCTTTGGAATGAATTTGTCTTGCATTGGTACTCGATTTAATACATTCTCACCCATTGTTGCTTTTGAAAGAAAATCCTCTGTACAGTCGACTGGTCTGTATCTGTCTGTGCAGAGAGTAAAAAGAAAAGTATAGGAAAAGGAAACGAAGAAATAAAATAAAATAAAAAAGAAAAAGAATTTTACTGATTTGCAAGTTAAAATACTAAACAATCCCCGGCAACGGCGCTAAAAACTTGTTGTGCTATCTAGATGATCTAAACTAGACACAAATTAAAAACCTCGCAAGTGTACGAATCGTTTGGAGAAGCGTAGTGACGAGCAAGGGTCGATCCCACAGAGATTGTAGTACTTAACTCACTAATCAATAAAATAGAAAATAGAATCTTAAAGTGTTGATCTAAAAGTCTAAGGAAATGAAAGGATAAAAATCTTAATTAAATAGCATCACAATTTGAGTCACGAATGTCTATTAAAGTAGTTGGGCGTTGATTTCTACCTATAGTCAATAATGCTAAGTTGTATACTACTCCAATTGCTCATGTTTGTTCCTTTAAGGGCATGGTATCTACTCCTTAAAGTAATGTTTCCCTAAGCTAAGAATCAGGCATGGTATCTACTCTAATTCGTTTCTTTCCTTAAGTATTTAGCATGGTATCTACTAAGTTGCACTTGAAGAAAGCATATGAACAATGGAAACGAACAAACACTTGAAGTTCTAGAAATTGGTATCAGATCTAGATCCTTCAAGTTGATTAAACCAAGAACCCCGAAAGATTTCCTTGTTACAAGATATGAACACGAGATACGGGTCGTCTCAATATGCTCATATAACAGATTCAGATCTATACTACACAAACTTAATAATCTCAGATTCAGACCAGTCGACTTGCTGTCACCTCAGTCGACTGCCCTTAGGACTCTGAACAAGTTTGATTATTATAAATCTATTCTAATTCACTCAGGTTTAATCAATAAGTAATAGAGTAGTATTCAGAAGAATATAAGCATTACATAACTACGGTTTCAATCTTCCCAACTATAAAAGTTAGTTCCACATAATTAAACTTTTATTGATTGACAAAATAGAGTTCATGACTACAATAAAAATAAGACTCAAAGGAAGAACAGAAGAACACTGGTTTATATGATGTTGAAATTGAGCCCAATCAGCAGTCGACTTGTTCTCCTTCTTTGATGCTTGATGTCGACGGTAAGTTCTTGTTGATGGATCCGGCCTCCCTTTTATATTTCGGTCTCTTGGTTGATATTTATACAACACGGCTCGAGAATTAGGGTTTGCACTTTTCTTTTATAGAAAGGTCATCTTCTCTCTTTTTTTTTCCTCCCTTATATGATCTGCATTTTTATATCTTTCTCTTTTCTTCTTTCCTTCCTTATTTGCAAAGTTCCTGATTTCTTATCTTTTAACGCATAAGACTGACTCCACCTTCTTAATTAATGACGAGTTGTTACATGCAGACGACCTGGGTTTGGATGAGGATGCATCTTCATATGTTCTTATCTTCTGACTCCGCCCACGATCAGTCGACTGGCTTGGGACGCAGTCGACTGTGCCGAGCCCCATCTAACTCTCTGTTCAGTTGCCTGTTAGAAGAATCAGTCGACTGATCTCTGCTTTTCCCTGTATATCATCCTCTCAGTCTGTATTAGTCTGGAATCTGCTTCGTTTTGCGGTTTTTGGTTGTTTCCTATGAAAAAGAGAAAAGAAGAGTAAAATACCACATATAAAGCATTTAAATGTCTAATTGCACTAAGATTATTGCTCCTAAATGTGAATATTATTGAGTCCATCAAATACCCCCAAACTTAGCTTTTGCTTGTTCTCAAGCAAAAAGTGAAATTATGAACAAGGGGAAAAATAATAGTCTCAACCCATCACTCCAAGAAAATGTCTCATTGTGCAAGCATCAAAATTTTGCAATCAAAATTATAAACAATTTGCAAGTAAAGTAAAAACAAGTATACCCACTTTCTCTAGTGCAATTATCTATTCATAACTCCAAACTCAACCACACTTATCATGCAATTAATTATAGTTATAGTATGTAACTACCCAATCTGTGATTATCCCTTTTCTCTACTACAAACCGAGTAGCAAACAAGAGTTTTTTTTTTTTTTTTTTTTTTTTTAGTCTCTTCTCTAAGTTGTCACTTGCCTTTTGACGCGAGTGCAAGACATTTGTGATGAATCCACCCGGTTACTCAACAAGTCACAAACTTTAAGTGCTTTGCATACTCATATTTCAAGTTGCCGTTTGACGTAAAGGTAAACATTGGTGAAGAATACCCCAAGTTACTAAGCACTCAAAACATTGGAGTAGATTGACTTTATTCATATATATATTCTTTTCATTTTTACTCTATTTACTTAAACTCTTTTTAGGACTAGATCAAAGGGAATAATCACTAGAAAAAGCATCACAATTTTTTTTTTTTAATGTATAATCGCATGACTCATATAATTTTGTAAGGCATTATAAAACTCAACAATCCTAAAGTAAATAAGTATCCTTCCTCTTACTTTATAAGAAATTGTTTATCCAAAAAAAATCAAAAGACTTCAAATATAACTAACTAATACTCCCAAACTTAGATGGAACATTGTCCTCAATGTTCGAGCAAAAACTTAAAATAGGCATGTGTTACCACCCAGTTTGCAGGAAAAATAAAATAAAGGAATAACTAAAGAAATGAATAAAGGAAGAGAGTGTAAGTACTCCCCTAAAAAATTGGGTTGCCTCCCAATAAGCGCTGTGTTTCCTGTCTTCAGCTAGACTCGATGAGTTGTGCAATGTATTGAATGGCTCGCGGCTCACAACTCATCGTATTATAAGGTTTCCCCTTCTGCCCATTCACCTTGAACGTTTGATTATTCGCCAATGCTCCATGTGGGGGAAACCTTTGCAACAATTTATGGACCGTACCATCTTTACATCAGTTTATCAGCAATGGTCCATCTTAATGCACCATTGTGCTCTTGCAAAACTCACTGCAGCTTCTCTTCTTCCTGCATCCTTAGGTTAGTAACTGTCACAGGTAATGTATGGTTTTTCCCCAAATATTCATACTTCAGGTGTTCATGTAGTGGCTTCAGCTCCACGTCTGGGGTCCTGGTAGCAGTCGACTGGCTCCATGCACCAGTCGACTGGTCTGGAAAAACACAAATGTTATCAGACACAAAATTTTCAAATGCAGGTGCAAGCTTACTTGAATATGGTTTTGGAGTTCCAAGGTAATGTGCTGTCTCTTCAATTCTCCCGTCATAGTATTCCTGTTCAACATGAGATAATGTTAGAGGGTGTGTAATTGTTGCTTGTAATGGTTCAACACTATGTTGCAGAAATGTTTGGTCACAAACTTCCTGAACCACATTAACATTACAACACTCATGATCATCGTGTGGTACTTTTGGTGCATCAAACATTTTAAACTCAATATCGTCCTCTAGTGTTGTCACCGATTGGAGCTGTTCTTGTCCTCTAGGGTTTGGTATGGTTTTTGGTGGGAGTTCTCCTGCCTTTCTTTTATTTAACTCCTTCACAATTTGACCAATTTGATTTTCCAATTTCTGAATGGCCTGCCCTTGTTGGTTGCTTGTTTGTTGTTGCTGTTGGAGTAATTGAAGAACGGTGGATTCGAAATCCAACTTCTTTTGCTCTTGCACTGGCTGATCAAACTCATTCCCAATCTGGAGTTTCTGCGCATGCCCTTGTGTAAATTGATTGCCTTGATGGTTTTGATTATTGCTCCATGAGAAATTTTGATGGTTTTGCCACCCTGGGTTGTATGTGTTTGAAAAAGGGTTGTTCTTGGGTGGGTACATTTCTTGTCCTATGTAGTTTGCGTGCTCCTGATCTGTGAAAGAAGACATGGGACATATATTAGTTGTATGATCAGAATGAGAACAAATTGCACAAATTTCTTTTGGTTGGTTTTTTACGCCACCCAACGTTGAAATTGTATTCACAAGCATATCAATCTTTTTGTTCATCATCTCCATTTCTAATTGCATGCTATCATTGCTAGAAATTTTGTAGACTCCCTGTTTTTTTCGAAATGCCTCTTCTTGTTGAGAATTGTTGTGAGTTCTCGCTGAGTTCTTCAAATAGCTCGATGGCCTCCTCACCACTTTTCCTCATCAAGATTCCATTGCAAGCTGAGTCTACAATTGCTCTGTTAGTGTCATTTAAACTCTCATAAAATGCTTGTACCTGATCATCCTTAGGTATGTTGTGCATAGGACACTTGAGAAGCTTGTTCTTGAAGTCCTTCCATGCCTCGAAGAACAAATCGCCATCTTTCTGTTGGAAGAGTAGAATTTCCCTTTTTAGTTGTCTAGTCTTCTGGGCTGGAAAGAATTCCTTCAAGAACTTTGTTGCCAATTGCTCCCACGACTGAATTGATCCTGGTTCCAAAGAATTATACCACAATTTAGCATTAAGTTTTAATAAAAATGGAAACAAGATTAACCTGATTTGTTCAGGGGTAAGCCCTTGGACGCTTTGTGTTCTGCAAAGATCAAAGAAATCTTGCAAATGTAGATGCGGATCTTCGTCTAGTCTGCCACTGAAGTGGGGAACTATGCCATGTAATTGAGGTGATAGGTGCATATTCCCTGTGAGTTTAGGTTGAAAAGCTATGCAAGACGGTCGCTCAATATTCTTTGGAATGAATTTGTCTTGCATTGGTACTCGATTTAATACATTCTCACCCATTGTTGCTTTTGAAAGAAAATCCTCTGTACAGTCGACTGGTCTGTATCTGTCTGTGCAGAGAGTAAAAAGAAAAGTATAGGAAAAGGAAACGAAGAAATAAAATAAAATAAAAAAGAAAAAGAATTTTACTGATTTGCAAGTTAAAATACTAAACAATCCCCGGCAACGGCGCTAAAAACTTGTTGTGCTATCTAGATGATCTAAACTAGACTCAAATTAAAAACCTCGCAAGTGTACGAATCGTTTGGAGAAGCGTAGTGACGAGCAAGGGTCGATCCCACAGAGATTGTAGTACTTAACTCACTAATCAATAAAATAGAAAATAGAATCTTAAAGTGTTGATCTAAAAGTCTAAGGAAATGAAAGGATAAAAATCTTAATTAAATAGCATCACAATTTGAGTCACGAATGTCTATTAAAGTAGTTGGGCGTTGATTTCTACCTATAGTCAATAATGCTAAGTTGTATACTACTCCAATTGCTCATGTTTGTTCCTTTAAGGGCATGGTATCTACTCCTTAAAGTAATGTTTCCCTGAGCTAAGAATCAGGCATGGTATCTACTCTAATTCGTTTCTTTCCTTAAGTATTTAGCATGGTATCTACTAAGTTGCACTTGAAGAAAGCATATGAACAATGGAAACGAACAAACACTTGAAGTTCTAGAAATTGGTATCAGATCTAGATCCTTCAAGTTGATTAAACCAAGAACCCCGAAAGATTCCCTTGTTACAAGATATGAACACGAGATACGGGTCGTCTCAATATGCTCATATAACAGATTCAGATCTATACTACACAAACTTAATAATCTCAGATTCAGACCAGTCGACTTGCTGTCACCTCAGTCGACTGCCCTTAGGACTCTGAACAAGTTTGATTATTATAAATCTATTCTAATTCACTCAGGTTTAATCAATAAGTAATAGAGTAGTATTCAGAAGAATATAAGCATTACATAACTACGGTTTCAATCTTCCCAACTATAAAAGTTAGTTCCACATAATTAAACTTTTATTGATTGACAAAATAGAGTTCATGACTACAATAAAAATAAGACTCAAAGGAAGAACAGAAGAACACTGGTTTGTATGATGTTGAAATTGAGCCCAATCAGCAGTCGACTTGTTCTCCTTCTTTGATGCTTGATGTCGACGGTAAGTTCTTGTTGATGGATCCGGCCTCCCTTTTATATTTCGGTCTCTTGGTTGATATTTATACAACACGGCTCGAGAATTAGGGTTTGCACTTTTCTTTTATAGAAAGGTCCTCTTCTCTCTTTTTTATTTCCTCCCTTATTTGATCAGCATTTTTATATCTTTCTCTTTTCTTCTTTCCTTCCTTATTTGCAAAGTTCCTGATTTCTTATCTTTTAACGCATAAGACTGACTCCACCTTCTTAATTAATGACGAGTTGTTACATGCAGACGACCTGGGTTTGGATGAGGATGCATCTTCATATGTTCTTATCTTCTGACTCCGCCCACGATCAGTCGACTGGCTTGGGACGCAGTCGACTGTGCCGAGCCCCATCTAACTCTCTGTTCAGTTGCCTGTTAGAAGAATCAGTCGACTGATCTCTGCTTTTCCCTGTATATCATCCTCTCAGTCTGTATTAGTCTGGAATCTGCTTCGTTTTGCGGTTTTTGGTTGTTTCCTATGAAAAAGAGAAAAGAAGAGTAAAATACCACATATAAAGCATTTAAATGTCTAATTGCACTAAGATTATTGCTCCTAAATGTGAATATTATTGAGTCCATCAAATACCCCCAAACTTAGCTTTTGCTTGTCCTCAAGCAAAAAGTGAAATTATGAACAAGGGGAAAAATAATAGTCTCAACCCATCACTCCAAGAAAATGTCTCATTGTGCAAGCATCAAAATTTTGCAATCAAAATTATAAACAATTTGCAAGTAAAGTAAAAACAAGTATACCCACTTTCTCTAGTGCAATTATCTATTCATAACTCCAAACTCAACCACACTTATCATGCAATTAATTATAGTTATAGTATGTAACTACCCAATCTGTGATTATCCATTTTCTCTACTACAAACCGAGTAGCAAACTAGAGTTTTTTTTTTTTTTTTTTTTTGGTCTCTTCTCTAAGTTGTCACTTGCCTTTTGACGCGAGTGCAAGACATTTGTGATGAATCCACCCGGTTACTCAACAAGTCACAAACTTTAAGTGCTTTGCATACTCATATTTCAAGTTGCCGTTTGACGTAAAGGTAAACATTGGTGAAGAATACCCCAAGTTACTAAGCACTCAAAACATTGGAGTAGATTGACTTTATTCATATATATATTCTTTTCATTTTTACTCTATTTACTTAAACTCTTTTTAGGACTAGATCAAAGGGAATAATCACTAGAAAAAGCATCACAATTTTTTTTTTTTTAATGTATAATCGCATGACTCATATAATTTTGTAAGGCATTATAAAACTCAACAATCCTAAAGTAAATAAGTATCCTTCCTCTTACTTTATAAGAAATTGTTTATCCTAAAAAAATCAAAAGACTTCAAATATAACTAACTAATACTCCCAAACTTAGATGGAACATTGTCCTCAATGTTCGAGCAAAAACTTAAAATAGGCATGTGTTACCACCCTGTTTGCAGGAAAAATAAAATAAAGGAATAACTAAAGAAATGAATAAAGGAAGAGAGTGTAAGTACTCCCCTAAAAAATTGGGTTGCCTCCCAATAAGCGCTGTGTTTCCTGTCTTCAGCAAGACTCGATGAGTTGTGCAATGTATTGAATGGCTCGCGGCTCACAACTCATCGTATTATAAGGTTTCCCCTTCTGCCCATTCACCTTGAACGTTTGATTATTCGCCAATGCTCCATGTGGGGGAAACCTTTGCAACAATTTATGGACCGTACCATCTTGACATCAGTTTATCAGCAATGGTCCATCTTAATGCACCATTGTGCTCTTGCAAGACTCCCTGCAGCTTCTCTTCTTCCTGCATCCTTAGGTTAGTAACTGTCACAGGTAATGTATGGTTTTTCCCCAAATATTCATACTTCAGGTGTTCATGTAGTGGCTTCAGCTCCACGTCTGGGATCCTGGTAGCAGTCGACTGGCTCCATGCACCAGTCGACTGGTCTGGGAAAACACAAATGTTATCAGACACAAAATTTTCAAATGCAGGTGCAAGCTTACTTGAATATGGTTTTGGAGTTCCAAGGTAATGTGCTGTCTCTTCAATTCTCCCGTCATAGTATTTCTGTTCAACATGAGATAATGTTAGAGGGTGTGTAATTGTTGCTTGTAATGGTTTAACACTATGTTCCTGAAATGTTTGGTCACAAACTTCCTAAACCACATTAACATTACAACACTCATGATCATCGTGTGGTACTTTTGGTGCATCAAACATTTTAAACTCAATATCGTCCTCTAGTGTTGTCACCGATTGGAGCTGTTCTTGTCCTCTAGGGTTTGGTATGGTTTTTGGTGGGAGTTCTCCTGCCTTTCTTTCATTTAACTCCTTCGCAATTTGACCAATTTGATTTTCCAATTTCTGAATGGCCTGCCCTTGTTGGTTGCTTGTTTGTTGTTGCTGTTGGAGTAATTGAAGAACGGTGGATTCGAAATCCAACTTCTTTTGCTCTTGCACTGGCTGATCAAACTCATTCCCAATCTGGAGTTTCTGTGCATGCCCTTGTGTAAATTGATTGCCTTGATGGTTTTGATTATTGCTCCATGAGAAATTTTGATGGTTTTGCCACCCTGGGTTGTATGTGTTTGAAAAAGGGTTGTTCTTGGGTGGGTACATTTCTTGTCCTATGTAGTTTGCGTGCTCCTGATCTGTGAAAGAAGACATGGGACATATATTAGTTGTATGATCAGAATGAGAACAAATTGCACAAATTTCTTTTGGTTGGTTTTTTACGCCACCCAACGTTGAAATTGTATTCACAAGCATATCAATCTTTTTGTTCATCATCTCCATTTCTAATTGCATGCTATCATAGCTAGAAATTTCGTAGACTCCCTGTTTTTTTTTAAATGCCTCTTCTTGTTGAGAATTGTTGTGAGTTCTCGCTGAGTTCTTCAAATAGCTCGATGGCCTCCTCACCACTTTTCCTCATCAAGATTCCATTGCAAGCTGAGTCTACAATTGCTCTGTTAGTGTCATTTAAACTCTCATAAAATGCTTGTACCTGATCATCCTTAGGTATGTTGTGCATAGGACACTTGAGAAGCTTGTTCTTGAAGTCCTTCCATGCCTCGAAGAACAAATCGCCATCTTTCGGTTGGAAGAGTAGAATTTCCCTTTTTAGTTGTCTGGTCTTCTGGGCTGGAAAGAATTCCTTCAAGAACTTTGTTGCCAATTGCTCCCACGACTGAATTGATCCTGGTTCCAAAGAATTATACCACAATTTAGCATTAAGTTTTAATGAAAATGGAAACAAGATTAACCTGATTTGTTCAGGGGTAAGCCCCTGGACGCTTTGTGTTCTGCAAAGATCAAAGAAATCTTGCAAATGTAGATGCGGATCTTTGTCTAGTCTGCCACTGAAGTGGGGAACTATGCCAAGTAATTGAGGTGATAGGTGCATATTGCCTGTGACTGTAGGTTGAAAAGCTATGCAAGACGGTCGCTCAATATTCTTTGGAATGAATTTTTCTTGCATTGGTACTCGATTTAATACATTCTCACCCATTGTTGCTTTTGAAAGAAAATCCTCTGTACAGTCGACTGATCCGTGGAGACAGTCGACTGGTCTGTATCTGTCTGTGCAGAGAGTAAAAAGAAAAGTATAGGAAAAGGAAACGAAGAAATAAAATAAAATAAAAAAGAAAAAGAATTTTACTGATTTGCAAGTTAAAATACTAAACAATCCCCGGCAACGGCGCCAAAAACTTGTTGTGCTATCTAGATGATCTAAACTAGACACAAATTAAAAACCTCGCAAGTGTACGAATCGTTTGGAGAAGCGTAGTGACGAGCAAGCGTCGATCCCACAGAGATTGTAGTACTTAACTCACTAATCAATAAAATAGAAAATAGAATCTTAAAGTGTTGATCTAAAAGTCTAAGGAAATGAAAGGATAAAAATCTAAATTAAATAGCATCACAATTTGAGTCACGAATGTCTATTAAAGTAGTTGGGCGTTGATTTCTACCTATAGTCAATAATGCTAAGTTGTATACTACTCCAATTTCTCATGTTTGTTCCTTTAAGGGCATGGTATCTACTCCTTAAAGTAATGTTTCCCTAAGCTAAGAATCAGGCATGGTATCTACTCTAATTCGTTTCTTTCCTTAAGTATTTACCATGGTATCTACTAAGTTGCACTTGAAGAAAGCAT